>KK502482.1:24306-40747 GCA_000688735.1 Glossina austeni | reverse complement strand
AATTTAAAATTTTAAAAAAAAAAAATGAGGTTTTTTTTAAAAAAAAAAAAAAAAAAAAAAAAAAATTTAAAATTTTAAAAAAAAAAAATGAGGTTTTTTTTAAAAAAAAAAAAAAAAAAAAAAAAAAATTTAAAATTTTAAAAAAAAAAAATGAGGTTTTTTTTAAAAAAAAAAAAAAAAAAAAAAAAATAAAAAAAAAAAATAAAAACTGAATATATTTAAATGTCTACATGAACGAATGTAGACTTTCATTAAAAAAAAAAAAAGAAAGAAAAAAAAAAAAAAAAAAAAAAGCACGGCAACAATTATTCATACGAAGAGACGAGTGCACCAGAAGAGCACAAAACTATAACACATTCATGTACGTACATATGCAGGAGCCTATAAAAAAATGTGAGGTGCTACAACGTATACACAATATTGAGACTGTTGTTGGCAATGTGATATCTACTCGTCTATTCCAGGACAGGGCCAAGGCAAACCAAAGGCATGGAAGTGCCTGTGTGTGTGTGTGTGTGTGTGTGTGTGTGTATGTTAGACAAGCACAAGATACATGAAGAAAAAGCTGATACGAAGTTTTGTCGGATGGGTTAGATAAAAATTAACCCAATTTATTATTATTTTTAATAAATCAATGAAATCTTAAACAAAGGAAAACTTGCCGATAATTCTGAATTGGCTTAACGAACAGTTTATTATGACAAATTACAAAAAATAAATACGAAAATAATGGGTTTTATTTTCTTTTTTTTTTATTGCAATGTCTGAAGTTTTTTGTATACGATAGCCAGCCAGGAAATATTGAATTCACTCATCGTGCAAAGTACAAAATACTTTTTAGCCAAAGATCGCCACAATATTTTATACTACAAAAGAAACATGCATAGAAACTCGCAAGTTTATATCCTCAAGAGTATATTAAATTTCTGCAAATGTATGTAACATCCGGAAAGGCTTAATTCTATCCAATCGATTTAGAATGATTCTCTGAATCCTTCTAATACTTGCGCATGCATTTTTGTGCTCAATCTAGAGATTGCAATTTTTGAAATATTTTCAGGAAATTTGAAACACTAACGTGTTGAAAATGGATCGTATCGAACCATCTTCCATATTATGTACTCCTTATATCCATCCTATATTGAAAATGTTGCGACCATATGTAGAAGAAATTTGCAATTTTTACAATTTCGGGACAAAAATCTCCGAGTTACAATATTTCGAAATTCTGAAACCATGTAATCCTCCCATATAACCTTTCCTATGAAAGATAAGCCTTTATAAGGCTAAAAGTTTTTGCTTTTAACATTTAATGATGAAAATTGATCCGTAACAGTAGGCCGCTGTATTAACTTTAAACGACATGGGTTTGTTTATTGCACCCCAAGCCCACATAATAATTCGAATGAAAAATAGGCCTTTACATGAAAGCAAAGTATAAATTTTGATATTTTTTTACATAAAAGTAAAAGAACAACCAGTAAAAACATTATAGTAGACCAAGGCCCACCATCAGATATCCTTATCCTACACGACTACGGTTAATGCAGTTATTTATGTAACGACTTTACAAAATTGGACGTTATATGGGAAGAGGACGAAAAAGTGCTCCGGTCCGAACCGTTCGCAATAACGTTCGTCGTTGGGTCACCCGATGTCCGATGGGTGCACCAAAGTTCATCAAAATGTTACAAAAATTACGAACTCTCGGTTAAACATAAGAGTATAAGACCGACACACAGATAAGCTCAGATCGTTTCAGAAATTGATTCTGAAGCGGGCGGTATAATAAAAAGTAGATCGATCTCAATTCCTTCACACAAACTTAATGCCCCTTACCACACTTGGTGTGGGGTATAAAAATGATTGAAAGCCAAGTTGTCAAGTCAAACTATCGATAATGCAGAAAAAAGTAGTGCAGGCACTGGAAACATTATATAGATTATTATATATGTACTAAAGACGTTAACAGATCTTCTGATATTTTCAAATTTCTGGCAGTTAAAAATTAAATATTCCAACCAGACTTTTGTATTACGCATTTCACATGTGTCACTTGGTAAGGATTCAATCATTATACCCTACACCACTGTACTACACAGGGTATATTAAGTTAATATTGTATTCGGCGGTGATCGATTCTTTCATACTCTTTCATACTCATTATCCCTGGTTTGCCATCGTGACGTCTGCGATACTTACGAGACTACTAGTCTCCAAGACTTTTATTTGGTATCCAAATCATTATATTGAAAATGAAACCCCCACGTTGTAGAGTACACCATATTTATTGTAGAATGAACATATTTTTAGTCGGATAACATATCTGGCGAATGTACGCAATAACTTTCAACGTTCTGCCTTGTTCGGCGTACTAGTAAACCTTGCCTTGTTCGGAGTAGCAGTAAGCATCAATAAAGTTTAAAAAAAATAATTTTATCACTTACAACTTTGTATAGGCGTGGTCGATTTTTCCCATTTTTACACAAGTGGTGCAGCACCACCTATAGAATATAAATGCGAAATTTTATCGTTGTATCAGTTGTGATTTATAAGTAACGAGCATAAAACATAATTGTTTTTATTTTCAAAAAGGGAGGTGGTCTCCGATTATGTTGTGCTGTGATCGTGTCATTTGATCGATTTGTGCCATTTTCAATACAAATCTGCGTGCATGAACTCTCAATGTTTCTGCCGAATGTGAAGCCAAAAGCTTCATTTTTGTAGCCAGGAGTAGCTTTACGACAGAGCGGCGGACAGACGGACATTAAAACTTAGACTTTTCTGCTCTACAAAGGGTTAATTTTCGTGAAAATCGTTATTAGGGTAGAAAACAAAAAATAGGCCGAGATGGTCCAAATTTGACACCGTTCATTTTCTTATGTTAAATTTTGTCCTATGAAATTCAGTTTTCATTATGAGTTGGGCTTCAAAAATTGCCCCACCGGTCGAAAGTTTTCACACCAATTTAGAATGCCGAAAGAGTACTACTTAGTCACTTTTGCCGAGAAATTTTGCATATAAAAAATTTTTTTTCCGTATAATGACTTTTCAGAATAGGGCTTTATATGGGAAGTGGTCGAACGTCCTTGGGCCAAACTACGTTTGTGCACCAAATTTCATCAAAGTATATAAAGAATTGCGACCTGTAGCTTAAAGACAAATTTACATGGACGGACATCACGCAGACAGACGGACAGACAGGCTTAGATCAATACAGATTACGATTCTGAATCGATCGGTTTAATAAAAGATGGATCTATCTTAAGCTCTTCTGCGTGTTACATACGACCGCACTAGCTTAATATAGCCTGTGTCGTAAGGGGTTTAGGGTATAGACATGAGCGCGATCTGTTTATGTTCACATCCGCAATATAGAAGAAACTGAAGCAAACGATCGACAATATTTTTATATGTTCGTGTATAACAGAATCGAAAGTTACAGACAAAAAAATGAAAAAAATTCTAGGCGTTTTTTCGACGTTATTTCACTTTCGAATTTACCGTGGGCGTGTTTGTACACAGATCGCAAACATTTTTTAGCGTCGGGCTCGGGAGATTTAAGTCAGATTTATGTCACGCCAAAGTCCATCAAATTCCTCTTCAAGTATATTCTTAACACAATCTTCGGATAGAAACGTTGTTACCATGGTTTGTAGAGTAGACGCTCACTGTGTGGAGCATTTAGATATATTTTAGATATCCAGTACTCGACATCAGATATGCCATTCAGAAGCTTATGAACAAAAGACGCACTTAGCATAACACATCCACTTTCGAGAGAAGAAGACAAATATCGCAAACGCTGAAGATCGTATTATGGAGCCCAGGCAATCGAACAATATTCCAGAATAAGTCCCACTAGAAATATGTGCAGCAACCGCGTAGTGTAAGGATAGCGAAGTTCTAGTCTAGGCCTAGCACTTGAAAAAAGCCCCTTGCTTTGCCCCCTTTGCCTTTTCGACGGTAATGTCTATGTCCATGTGTGCATTGAAGGACAGTGTTCTCTCAAACAGGACTCGCAAGTTCAGTCAGTAATCGAAGCTGATTTCTCAATTTTCCAATTTATTGATTTCGTGCGATGTATTACACGCATTGGTCCGGTCAAAAACCATGTGCTCGCACTTATTAATATCTAAAGACGTTTGTGAAAATTGTCATGCTCCTCCTAAAGATAGACGTGGGCTTGACTATCACTCAATCGGTAGATAAGTGTTACGTCATCGGCATACATTAACGTCGAAGAGGGAGATTTGCTGAGATTTTATAATTCATTTATGAACAAAACAAGACATAAGTAATTAAGTAACAAAGATCTGTTATCTGAGAAAATATATGAAATTTTAATTTGCGCTTCCCTTAGGAAATAATTGGATACACGTAGAGAAAGAGTGTTTAAAAAAAAGTTTTTGAAGAGCTAATTAGGAGCAAGACTTTCAAATTACTTGTCCAAAGTTTCAAGATGCATGAGCTGCGTTGAATTTTGAAAGAGACAAGAGAAGGCAAAGTTAAATTTAACGTGAAACTCACTTGAAATTCAATGAAAATAAATTCTGATTAAACGAAAAATCAAAAAACAATAAATTGACTTAACTGTAATAATATTCAATTAAATTTCTAAATATATGCGATAGAATTACGTACGCATCGAAGCGTGAATTACTTTACTGCAGACGCGGGAAGTGAAAACGAAATTTGCTAACAAAAATTTAAACTACGATAAGTTAAGTTAACGATAAATTTCATCAATTACTATTATATTCTTTCTTTTTTCCATCATCTTGATGATACCCTTTTATCGGATTGGTTGCAGAAATTTGAAATACATTTTTAAGAAATAAATATTCAAATGATTGGAAATTTGGCAAACAACCAAAACATTTAAGCATGACAAAGATAATTTGTTTAAAAAAAAAAAATAAAAATGAAAAAAAAAAAAAAAAAAAATTACAAAACAAGAAAGAAAACGTACATGATATGCAAAACTGCACACATCTGCCCCCAGTATCAAGCTCATTACACTCCCATCAACTAATGAAAGCAGCGAAAGGGGGAACAGAGGGTAAGTGATAGTGAGCGGTTTAAAACAAAAACAAATAAAAAGAATAATTATAATTATATCTAACTATAATTACATAAATATATATACATATATATATATATATAGTGGGTGATATAAAAGATCTCCGCGATTTTTGGTCCTCTTTTGAATTTCTTTCACATGATTCCAAGCTATCATGTGATTGGTGTTTAGTGTCTCCGCTATTTCCTGACAACTTGCGTGCCGATCTTGCCCCACTAGTTGCCAAAATTGACATTGAAATTCCGGCAACGGAATCGAGCAAACCACTCCGGCATCCTTCTTTCACTCGCAGCATTCTCATCGTACAATTCACGAATTTTTCGGCATTTTTTTGTGTATATTTTACCTTTTGTTTATCGTAAAGAAGCATCACTTGGCCACATCTCGCATTTTGCGTGCGAAATACGGTCACATTGATGGCTTCATTAATTGCCATAGTTGCCGCACTTAAGGTTCAGAGAATCCACATGTCATTGTCGACAAACAAATGCATTCACAACCTGCCACAAACAGCACTGCGGATTTTGGGCTGAAGCCATCAGCATTGGATCACGGTTTTTCGAAAATGAGGCTGGCCAGGCAGCGACTGTTACTACTAGTGCTCGATAAACCAGTTAATTTTGCCTAAATTGAATGATACTGATGTGAATGAGATCTGCTTTCAACCGGGCGATGCCGCGCGCCAAATATTCCGTGAAACAATTCAATGAGTGCATAAGACATTCTCTGGTCGTGGACTCTCTCTTATTGCCGTGATAAGAATTTGCCCCTTCTTTTTATGGGATTATTTGACGTCCAAGATCTATGCCACATTATAAATTATAAGTATTGAGCCGAACAGGGTTGCTTTCAGTGTTTGCTTTACTGTGGGAATATCCTTTGCCCGATATGGCTCATTTTCAGTACCAATTCGCGTGCAAGAGCTTTCAATGCTTCTGCCATTGTGCGCAACAAACATGGCCAGATCAGATTCAGAATTCAGAATACTGATCAATAATATATATACTTTATGGGATGTCTAAAGCTTCCTTGCGTGTCCCTCAGTTGTGAGTATAAAAAATATATTACAAAACCATATATAAAATAACAATAAATTAATCCAACGTAAACAACAATAAAGACAATCAACGTAAGACCTTTGAGAAATGGCTTTTATTCCTGAGAGGTCAAAAGGAAATAGTAACTTTAAGAAGAAAACTTTAGTTTTAGTATTTGTACTTCCCGATAGTCGTAAGAAAATTTTAGATTTATAAAATATTATCGAATATTTGGCAAGAGAAGAGAAAAACATGCAAAAGCTATGAGGAGAACAATGAAAAAATTTTAACTGAAAAGTGCACAAAATTTATCAAATGGTGGTAATGCCTAAGTCAAACAAATAATCGAAGAGTCCATAAACTGTCTATATAAACTTCATGGATAGCCGTATCTATCATATCAGTATTCAGTTGACAAACACATTGATTAGCAGACACTATTAATAATATGGTCCAGCCATACTAAGTGCTTGCATGTATTTTGATCATTTTTTCACTTGAAAAAGGCGTTTATTGCGAGAAATTGTTGCAACATATATAAATCAAAATATTTTCCATGACTTTCTACAATGTTTCCCCATCTTTCTTGCAACATGACGATACCGCGTCCAAAGAACGATATTGTTTTGTTAGCGACCCATTCATCGACTTATTTTCCCACTTCTTTAGCATTTCGAAACCGCATGCTAGCCAAACCAGGCTGCAACGATCTGAACAAGTGGTAATCAGAAGACGCTATGTATGGTGAGTGCATTAGGTGCAGAGGGAACTTCCCGTTCGAGCTACAACAGTGTTACGTTGACAACTCGTGCAACGTGTGGCCGAACGTTGTCAACTTTGCGTGTGTGTGTTAACCACCATTGCTCGTCTTTTTTGCAACAATACATCGTTCAATTTATTCAATTGACGTCGACCGTCCTCTGCAGTAATAGTTTCAGTCGGTCTTCGATCTGTTTTGGTCCTCGTGGCATCGAAGTCACCACGTTTCTCAACCGTTGAAACTTTTTTTTTTTTTTTGGGTTATTATGAAGCAGAAGCCTCCGAAGTTTCTAAAAGTGTTCGATGGGCTTCGGCAGCAGGTTTCTTTAAATCGAACAAAAAAAGTAAGAACGTTCCTTGATTAGCATCTGACCCTGATACCCTGAATAACTCAATAAAACTAAATGGAAAACTTTCATTTTATGTAGAGAAGGGTCGAGGTCAGCGTATTCAACCGTTGTGTACACTGATAATTTGCAGTACTTTACCATGTAGCTGATCAAAATACATGCGAGCACTTATTAATAATCTATGGTTTGCTGAGATTATTGCAACTTTTCGCATATGACCATAGCCTTTCATTACCTATTGTGAATGGGACATAACAGGAACAGGGAAAAGCATAAAACACATCATTAAAAATGACTGGTGGTAATTACTTAGAACATTCGTTTAATATATTTACAAATTCAAAATCTTTCTACTTATATTTTATTATGGTCATCAGCGCACGATGAAAAGTATATTCCTTTTGTCAAAACGTTTGCAACGTCCAGAAGGAAGCTTCCTAGAGTTCCCATAAAATATACACATTGTTGATCAGCATCAAATTCTGAACCGATTTAAGCAGATCCGTCCATCCGTCTGTCTGCCGGTCTATTGTAAAGCTACTCCTAGCCACAAAAATGAAGCTTTTGACTTCACATTCGGCAGAAACATCGAGAGTTCATGCACGCAGATTTGTATTGAAAATGGCACAAATCGGTCAAATGACACGATCACAGCACAACATAATCTGAGACCATCTCCCTTTTTGAAAATAAAAACAATTATATTTTATGCTCGTTACTTCTAAATCACAACTGGTGGTCCTGCACCACCTGTATAACAATGGAAAAAATCGACCACGCCTACACAAAGTTGTAAGTGATAAAAATTTTTTTTTTTAACTTCATTGATGCTTACTGCTACTCCGAACAAGGCAAGGTTTACTAGTACGCCGAACAAGGCAGAACGTTGAAAGTTATTGCGTACATTCGCCAGATATGTTATCCGACTAAAAATATGTTCATTCTACAATAAATATGTTGTACTCTACAACGTGGGGGTTTCATTTTCAATATAATGATTTGGATACCAAATAAAAGGCTTAGAGACTAGTAGTCTCGTAAGTATCGCAGACGTCACGATGGCAAACCAGGGATAATGCCGCCGAATACAATTTTCTTGCTTATTATACCCTACACCACTTGTGGTACGTATGTAACACCCAGAAGGACTTAAAACAGACCCACCTTTTATTATGCCCATCGATTTAGAAAATGATTCTCTCCATCTGATGTCCGTCCATGTAAATTTGTCTTTAAGCTACAGGTCGCAATTCTTTATATACTTTGATAAAATTTGGTGCACAAACATAGTTTGGTCCAAGGACGTTCGACCATTTCCCATATAAAGCCCTATTCTAAAAAGTCATTATACGGAAAAAAATTTTAATATGCAAAATTTCTCGGCAAAAGTGACTAAGTAGTACTCTTTCGGCATTCTAAATTCGTGTGAAAACTTTCGACCGGTGGGGCAATTTTTGAAGCCCCACTCATATAACGAAAAGTGACTTTCATAGGACAAAATTTAACAAAAACAAAAAAGGAGAATGTGTCAAATTTGTCCAATCTCGACCTATTTTGATTCTACTCTGATAAGGATTTTCACGAAAATTGATCCTTTGTAGAGCAGAAAAGTCCAAGTTTTAATATGTGGTGATGCAAATTGACCCATAATTCTATAGTAATTTCATACAAAAATGAGTTCTACAAAATTTGGACCATCCACGCCTATTTTTGGGTCCTGCCCTATGTAAGAATTATACTTGTACTACATTAGGTTGCCTTTTGGGCCCGCTTCGCCGTAAATACGCATATGAAAAACGTGCCTCTATATAGAAACAGGATATAATTTTTGTGTTCTATAAGAAAAATAAGAGTTGCGTCAGACAATATGGTGTAGCATAATCACTAGTCGGCCTTGCTCGACGATATGTTCTTGCTTGTTTTTTGATGAAAATTTGTTTATGATAGTAATTAAATAAAATAAGTAAATGAACCTAATTTCTCTATTTCTTGGCCCCGCTCCATATAAGCTATCTCATGAGTAGTAAGCTCTTCGCAAAAAGATTTTAAAAAAGATTAACTGATAGTAGCGTTGCAGCCAAAAAATTAGCCTTAGGGAATTTGGATCATGTTGGTCTATTCTTTTTTTTCGACCCCAACATATACGGCTACTATCACGAAACGCAAACTCTTATAGGGAGAGAAAATCGAATCTTCTAATATGCGAGCTTCGCATGAAAGTAATGTTTACTTTTTGGTGTATTATTACGAAAACGAGCGAATAACTGCACTCGGCGAAGTGATGTAAATGTGATGATCGGCGCTGCCCGACTGCCCGATTGCTTTTGATTAGAAAAAATCTTTCAGTTAAATTTAAGTATTAATTAGAGCACGGATGGGCGACCCTTACCATCTACGGAATAGAGAGAGCTTGAGTTAACATGTCACGGCGTGGACCAGAACTAGATCCAACTATTATTAAAGATGCGATATTCTGCCTTAATTCTCCTGCTTGTTAAATCGCTCTTTTTTCAGCGTAATGGACAAAAAGAAAGAACGCTTAAACAACACATTTCACTTCAGTTTCAGCTGCACCGCTGAGCCGGTAGTGAGGGTAGGTACAATTCATTTATAGCATTGGTATATGCCGGCAAATTGAGTTATTTGGCATATTCCTTGCGTCAACATTGGCCCATGCCTGACTTAGAGCACAACTGGAAATCGTGAAGTGGATTCCCTCTTAACTGGAGGATAAATGTATTTAACTTTTGTTTTAATTTTTATTTAAAACAGCCCTATGCTGCAATAAGTGTCATATGAAAAACGCAAGCCATTCATAACTTTCTTATTGATATTATTTGTGTAGTTGACGGAATAACTTGCGTAAAATGGAAATCTTGTCAATTTCCTAAACAACGATAGTGACTCCCTACCCTACTAAATATGATTTTATTAAACGACTTTTTGTAAAACATGTGATATAAGCAATACTACGAATATAACTCCTTTGTGGGAATTTAAGCTCTTCGATATGTTCTTCTGCCAAATTGCGGAAAAGACGAAAGCAAAAAAATTAAACACGGAGTGCGGTAAAAATAACATTTACGAAAAGTGAAAAATCACTGTAGACATACCGGTAGCCAGCAGGGTCTACTGGAAAAAACGCTCCCTTTAGACAACGATTTTTTTCTGATTAATTTGATTCATCAGTTGGAGTAGACTTTACATATGTGCAGTTAGAGCAATCTAAAAATGTAAAATAAGTAAAAAGACAACCATACAGTCACTCATTTAACTACTTTTCAAAATACGACGTTATATGGGATCGAAGTGATCGAAGAAATTGTCCGATCCGGATCATTTTCAATAGCGTTCGGCGTAGGGCCAAAACACATCGGTGCATCAAATTACCACAAAATAGACCAATGGGATCCAAAGTCCATATAGTTAATTTACTAACCAGTAACCAATTTTTACCATAAAATTTTAAAAATGAGACCTTTTTGGCATATAAAGGCTTATTTTTCATTAGAACCCTTATCTGGACTGGAACCCAAGAATAGGAGAAATACGGTAAGTCAAATGATATCAATATAAACGAATTTTCATCAAGAAATATTGAAAATTAGACCCCTTTACCATATAAAGATTCAGCTTCTACAGGAATGGCTAAATGGCAACGAGCTCGAAGAATAGCCCCATCCGATCCAAAGTTTTCACATTTCAGTTTAGGATGGCCAAATACTATTCGAGATGTCGAATAGTCGAAAAAGTCGTCCGATTCGAACCATTTTGAATAAGGTTCGTTCTTAAGTCACAACACGTCAGTGTACCGAATTTGAAAATATCTCGCAAATTGCAATTGGTGTCAGTTGAACACCCATACATCGACAGATATCAGACAGGCTGACAAGCTTAGAAGCGATTTAGAAGGTGAGTCTGAAGTGATTCTGAATCGATCATCATAATAAAATGGGGGTCCACCTTAAGCCCTTCTTAGTATTACGTACGTCTGCGCAAACCTACTACTTAGTCTTTTACCATAAGTGTAGGGTAGGGTATTTATAATTTAAAACGTTCGTTTAAACTGACTCAAATACGTGGTATCGGACTGTGGTAAAAAACCGCTGTGTCACATATATGTGACGATTGATAACATAGGAGTTAGTAACAAGCAAATTAAAGTGAAAAGTGCATGAAATAAAAGAAGAGTGAAAAAGTTTTTGATGTGAAAGAAAACATACTACGGATACAATAAAGTACAATTAACCCTTAAAGAGCCCGCTACCGTGTAAGCAACACTTACACGAGTTCAATGCCGCACATATGGCAGCGTAAATCAATTTTGTTATTGTTATCACTTTTATGATTGCGCTTCGCATCACATGTTGTGACAGGTTGAAACGTATTGTTGTTATCCTATTTTACCCTGAATACGCATTCTTCTTCTTTCACTTAAAAATAAAAAAAAAAAATTAAATATATTTTCTTTTTTGCAATTGCTATCAAAATATTTAGAAGAAAGTTTCTCTTTACATGAAAAATATCCTGGACCTGATTAGTATGTAAGTTTGCAATATTTTCTATGCGTTAAAGGTTAAAATTGAACGTACAGTGAGTCTCATTAATGTTGAGTTTTTTTCGCTCTACAAAAAGTAAACGCTTGTTAAACCTCTTGTATAGTCCAAACAAAAAATTTATTTTACTCTCTTGCACTACTAGGAAATATTTATTCAAATATGAAAAAAAAAAAAAAGCAAACAAAACATTATTCCAGTGGGCAAGAAAATTAAATAACTTCAACAACTCACAAAACATAGCGTCATTAATATTGGGTTTTTTTCATATAAGGAAGGACAGGAAGATAAAAAACATCATATTATTCAAAATTAATATTCGGTGGGGTATCCTTTTTGCTGAATAACGTCATTTCAATGTTTTGAGATATTTTGTATAATTTCTCTTGGGTAGGAAACAGTGATCGTGCTCCACTCTTCTTGTAGTCTATTTTTTACATCCTGGACGGAAGAAGTTGAGTGAGTTTTCACACACATCGGCCTAATTCATCCCACATGTTTTTGACGGTTTTCATGTCTGGTGATTGGGGAAGGGGGGCGTGAAGCAATTTGGGCCAGTTATATAAGAGCCATTCTTGAACCAACCGAGACTTACGCTTCAGGTCGTCATCTTGATAGAATTTGCATTTCTTCAAAATACCAAATTTGTCCCGACTTTCTTTCAAATTTGAATATCCTTGAATATCCTTAAAAAATCACTCCTGGTTTAGAATGCAATCGATAAATATCAATTTTCCGAGTCCATTGTCTCCAATGCATGCCCACACTATAGCATGACCATTGCCACGTTCGCCGTAAGCCGTACAAGAGCGTAGTAGGAAGCTAAGACTAGGAATTGCCAGGGAAAACGCCCAATTGTTAGTGAAACGACTGACTGCTGGTGAGAGCAAATATAACGAAAAAAAAAAAAAAAAAAAACTCAAAAACGTGAGAGATTGTAAATATGTTGACAAATTTTTTAAATTGAAACGAACTTTTCCGTTTAGACAAATTTCATTATAATGCATATATGTATTTATGTATGATAAAAAAAGAAAATATTAAATGTAATGAAAAGAAAAGCAGCAGCGAGGAGGAAGTGATAGCGAACATTATCAGAGCACAGTAGGCCGAAATACAGACTGTATCACATAAAAACGTATCAAGCAATGAAATGAATGCAAACGAGAAACTTGAATAATTATCGCGTGTGTTTGCTTATTTTTTTTTTTTTTTTTCTAAAAGTTCTCTTCCTTTCGAGTCCTTTTTCTTTTGGTCGCGAGAGATGCGAAAGTCTTAGATCGTCGCCCGATTGACGACGCTTGTAAAACGTGCTCCTTTTTCATGAAAAAAAAAATAAAAATAAAAAATAATAATAATAATAATAATATATATAAGGGGCTTGAAAACGACGAAATATAGTTACGATTTATAATGTAAGTAAAATTCGGCTATGATACGTGCTTCATAATTGTGAAAAACTTATCATCAAATCTTAAAAGTCGATACGAACGATGCACTTTCGATACATACACGGAACGTGTGTCTACAATTTATGCGCAGAAAAGTTGTTCACCAATCACAAAAGTCATTCGTTAATTTACAGCTAAATTAGTCTCGATTTGTAATTCTCTAATTCGAGTTGATTTTCGGGATCATTGAATAGCTCTACTATTCTCATTTTGTTTGTAACAAACGTAGCTATCGTATCTCTAGCGTGGTACACAAACGTGCAGACATAAAAACCTTTTTCGCTGGTCAAGCGTGATTGGAAGTCCGAGGCGTACTTGATTGAAAGGAAAGAAAAAAAATGGTAAATAATCGTAGCATTAGAAGTTAAGATGTGACTGGTCTCGTGACGTTTATTTTTCGATTCATTTATTGTTTTGCCTAAATATTTGGGCGCATACATTTTGCTATTTTTTAGTTGAACACAGTTACAAGTATTTTGATCCTTTTTTATATATCAACATTTAATTGATTATAAAGTTTAATCAAAATTATCTTTAAATAGGTCAGGGGTGGTCATCAATGGCACTCTGGCTACCTCATAAAATGTTTCGTCTAAATATTTCTCGCGAATATTATTCAGGCTGGTTTTCGGTTTGCGATGTAAAACTTCATTTAATATTGTTATAATTTTCACAAAATCCGTCAATTTATAGCCAGAAGAATATTCTAAAGTAACATTCCATCCTTGATCAACACCAAACATGCGTAACGCAATAAATAAAGCAGCTGCAGCCATTTTCGAATCACTTAAACTAACGGTATCATAATACATTAACGACATTTCGAGTATGTAACGGGCCAATACAAGAGTAGTTGTTGCTACCCGTCCACAATGAGAGTAACGTCGCAAAAATTCATAAGACAACGGTATGCCGAGATCAAAGCCAATCGTTCGCAAAGTTGAAATCTCCATGCGTATGAAATTGCCGTACTTGTAATTGTCACCGCAAACATACACAAATTCTTTAATTAATGGAAACGTACGATTATTAAATTTGCAAGCTATAAATATAGCGGTAGCTCCCAATAATTGTAACTTTTGCTTATTAATTACAACTCTGCACAAAAACAAATCAACTATCTTTACCGCCAAATAGAGGCATTCATTAGTAAATTCCATCGTTTCTTGCGCACCCACCATCCAGTCTACAAGAATGGCACGCATATTTTTCGATAAGTTTACTTGACGTTGCATATAGTCATCTATAGGAAACGCACTCTCTCGCTCTTTCAAATAATTAAATATATCCATTGCATATTGCGGGACTTGAAATGGATTATTCCAGTTGCTTTTATCAAAATCTTCTTCATCGTTTGGCAACATGTTTAAATTCGATTCATTTCTTACCTCAGGCACCATTATACGAGGCAACTCTTTTATTTGATGAGATTTTTGCTGCATATTCGCGAGACTGTCTTTCGTCCACAAACGATGACGAATTATTTTATTTTCAGTAACTTTTTTAGATGGCGGAACATTTTTGACAGTCGAGGCGACAATTAGCTTCTTAAGGCTCTCCGGCGGGCGTGCTACATTCTCTACTTCTTTTGAGGTTATGTTCTTGCCTTTGTCGCTATTTTCTAGTTCTCTGCCGCTTTGCTGAACATCGCTGTGTTTATCTCCCTTTTTCGTAGGTTCTCCTCGTTGCTTTACGGCATCATTCGGATGAATAGTTATCTCATTGGTGCGATGGAAATTGACATTTGTTCGCTTATTGAATGCTAAACGCTTCGGCTCCACATTTCTGGCATCGTTGTTTTCAGCCTTACGTTTACCCTTAGTTTCCATAATGTTCAGATTTTCATTTTGAACATTTTGCCCAATAACGTCAACGAGGTCTTCACAAATCGAAGGTATGAATACGTTTTCCCAGGCCATATCGGTATTATTTTCCGGCATCATTTCCATCGCTAATAATAACTTTTATTTATTAAATTAAATTTGCAGCGAACAATGTTTCCAGAAATTTCTCGAAAACTCTTCTTTTTTTTTAACGCACACTCTGCAGCCAACCTTGTCAATGTCTTGTCTTTGGCTGTTTTTATATACGATTCGTTCTCTATCCTTTAGTTTGCTATAATTGATTTACAAAAAATCGTTTGATTTTCTTAATCGCAATTTATTTATCTATTATAAATTTCCTAATAAAGATTTTAAAGGGATGATAAAAATTTACCAATTTGAACAGAACTTCCTTTTCAGCCAAATTGCTTTTAAACATTACAGACAGATTTTAGTTATTTTTCTGTTGTCTGATCCGGAAGCATTCTTCTCGTTTCTAATATCAGACTACTTTGCCTGAAAGAGACTGATATATATGCTACACTACCACTATAGTTACCTGAGGGAAAAAGTTTCAGTGCTTGAACAGCTTGAAAATGGAAGAGGGGAAAATGTGTTCGATTCTAAAATGATGGCTAAATTTAAAAGCATAATAGAAAGAAAACATTCTTGGACATTAAAGATTAATTAGTTGTGGGTAAAACTTTTATACAATAATTAATAATATTTTTAGAAATATTTGACCATATTTTTAAGATTTTAAACTTAATTTTTACAGAAAATTTTTTGAAACTAATCCCACTGTGCTTTATTAACACACCCGTATACAGAAGAGAATAAATCTCTATCCTATATATGTATGGGTGAGTTATTATAAAATGTCTGAGAGGTTCATGGCAGAACAATCTAAAGAGCTTTGCGTGAGATGGGAAAAAAACCAGACAGGGTTACCAACATGTCAACATTGGAACAAACAACTATTAAAACAGCAAAATATGAATGCATAGACAACATCTTATCATCTATTTAAATGATAACCACTTGTAAAATATTTTCTTGACCCTGGATGTAACCGGTTGCCATTTATTGATTTATTGTAGAAAAACTTTCAAGTGCAATAATCATGAAACTTAGCAACCCTAAAATATACAATTTAGACACCACACAACCTTCAATAAAAATCTAGTTTAGTCAGTCACTCAGTCGATTATCAAGAACGTTGGAGGCCCGTCTAGCAGCTATGAATGAAATAAATATACAAAAAAGAAGCGATTGTGTGTTTAACTTAATTGCTTTTCTTTTTTCTTGTTTCTCTTTTTGTCTCTTTCTCTCGCATTTCTCGAACGGTTTTTATCAAAAAAAAAAAAAAAAAAAAAAAAAAA
>KK502482.1:5399-17419 GCA_000688735.1 Glossina austeni | reverse complement strand
AAAAAAAAAAAAAAAAAAAAAGAAGAAGAAGAAAAATGATTGCTGCATTTTTGCCATATATGGCCATTTTTACAAAGAATATAAGTTTGCCTCTACTTTATAAGTTTATAACACAAAACCGAATACAAAGCTAACTTGATGAAAAATGAGAACATTGCACATAATCGGCGTTAATAATAAGCTGACAAGAAGGAATTTTCGAAAGGAAGGAAATGAGAAAAAAAAAAAAGAAAAGATCGAAAATTCTTTTTTGCCAATCCAATAATCCATCATTTAGATGAACTGACAAATTAAGCAAGGCTGATGTAAGCGCCTTCGGTGTACTGCTTAAGAAGATATCAATATTTGAAAGCCTTGAACACCTTAGGCTCTACATGGCTTCTTTAACGATTTCATGAATTTGAAATTAAATTTCAATTAACTTACCCGTGCTCCAATGAAACGTGCCTCCAATAACTCTTGTTTTCTCGGATTCAAAGCTGTTTGAAAATGATCCATTATCCCTAAGCATATGTTCGCAATTAATATTTTTCTTTTTTTTTTGTTTGTTTTAATAGCAAATTCACTTGTCAAGCAACAGCATTATATTGAAAGCAATATCACATTTATATTAGATTGAAAACATTATTGCCTTACACCGACGTGCACGAAACTCTCTTTTCAGTTAAGATTTTAATTTTTGCATTTCTTTTCAAAACTGGGCGCATGTAAAAATCTCTGCATTGTATGCATACGCCTTCATATAAATAATGAGTCTAATCCACCTTCTAAAGATGATTAAATCCATGATTCTATAAAGAAGTACTTAAAAATCATTTACCAAAACTACTTTACTTTTTCGAATAACAACCAGTTAATAATAATGTTTTCTGTTCACTTGTTAGTGGTTTTGTAGAAGGCGAAAAAAAAAGTAGGAAAAAACTATAATGGGACACGGCCCACCATTAAATACGCTACACCATTCCGGTTAATACAATTATGCACAAAACGACTTTCTAGAATAAGGTATTAGATGGGCAGTCATTGAAAAACTGATCCCATCTCAATTACGTTTAATAGCATTCGTCCTTGGGCCAAAACATGTCAGTGCACCACATATATAGATCGAACACAAGAAAACAAGACGGACAGACCATCTTAAGTTCATTCAGAAAGTGATCCTGAATCGATCAGTGAGCCCATCTTGAGCTCTTCTATGTGTTGGGTGTTGCAAACCTCCGTGCAAACTTAATGTATCCTTGCACCGCGAGTAGTTTAAGCACGTGGTATAAACTTTCAATGTTTCAAGTATTTTTTGCGACCTCATAATGTTTGATATGCCCATGAAGAACGTGATACTTCTATGCAAAGGTGTTTTCCGAACGTCTTATTGTTAAGTATCCTTAAATTTCCGACCAATTAGTAGAAAGTGCGCAAAATCCTAGTTAAGAACAAGAATGTCATAAGCCGATCTCCCTACACCGCCTCACCTAATGTCACTAAATTCACTAACTTTGCTTAATAATACACTAAAAATTATACATTATTTCTATGTAAATGCATAATTTTCATGAAAGCCTAACATATTTGAGGTCAGTCAAACGTCAAAGTGTTCTGAATTTTGCAAACCTAATTCACTTGCCAAAGGTTTTATTATTTTTCATTTACCTCTGTCATAACAAACCACAAATTAGACTTTGTCGCAATAGAAGGATTTGCTCTCATGAGAGCCCCTATATATAATGCGGTCTAAAAAGTAGACTTATATAGACGTGTTTCTAATTTGCCAAGTTCAAGTTTTATATCAAATTATTATTATTATTGTGAATGAATTTTCATCAAGAAGTATTGGAAGTTAGGTCTTTTTATCATATAAAGGTTCAGTTTGCGTAGGAACGGTCATATGGCATGGGCTAAAAAAAAAACTTCGCCATAGTTTTCACACCAATTTAGAAAACTGAAGTATTATTAATAAACGCTGCGATATTCTGAAAATGACACCATTTTTTCGCTATGTACGAAGTGATCGAAAAAGTGGTGTGATGCAAAGTATTTTCAATAGTGTTTGTCTTTGGGCCGAGACACGTCCATGGGCCAAATTTCATCAAAACATATCGAAAATTGACTGGTAAGCTGAAGATTAAAACGCATAGATGGATATCAGACAGAGAGACAAGCTTAGAAGCAATTCGGAAAATGATTCTGAAGTAATTCTGCTCTGATCGATTAGTACAATGAAATGTGGATCTATCTCAATTCCTTGGTGTTGCATGCACACGCACAAGCTTAATATATCCTTATACTATAAATGACGTAGGGTCTGACATTACCGTTTTCACTTCCTTTCTGATTTGACACATCAACTGCGCAAAACTGTGTCAACTGATCGATTTGAATGAATGAGTTTATCGGAATTCATATCTATCGATTGATGCAGGGCTGTATTTATCATTCCGTAAACGATTCAATGCTTAGAAATTTTGAAAAAAAAAAAATGGCATACCCTTTATAACATTCGAGCAGGCAATTTGGAAAGTGGAGCGAATCGTTCTTTTTCGATCTTATTGTCAATTTGTCAATTAAAAAAAATTAAATGTCATCGAAGTGGGATTTCAAATTGAGGACACCAAACTCCCAAGCTCCACAATAGACATCAAAAAACTATTGTTACTAGCATTCCGATACATGCAATAGGTGTGCAAGGGAGTTGCGTTATTCACATTTTTGTAGTCATATCACTTAGATAAAAACCAACATTTATTATACGTTCATCTTGAATTCAATTCATTAATGTTTCTTACATCACGTCTCCGAAATACGCCTTGTTTTACTTAAGATAATCCAATTTTCTATAATATATTGACATTGAACAATGACTTAGGTTATGATTCCGGCGGACAATGCGATATGCTTTAAGACAATGCAAACTTATTGATTTACAAGCAAATCGGCAATCGGCAATCGGCTTCAAAATTGTTCATTTCACCAAGACCAAAAATTGTACCGTTCGCGTCCGTCCATTTTAGGGCACAGGATGCGTGTAATAATAAAACTGATCATACAAAGAAGCTGCAGTTGTCTACAGTTGTCTAGTATCCTATTTGGAAGCATTTGACATTTAAACGACGCTATGTTTACTAAAATAAGCACATAATTCTCTTTTTACGTGATAGTACGTTTCCGAAAAATTCGTGCAAAAAAAATTCATGCAAACCAAGATATCGGCTAAATGGAAAAATAGTAGATTAAAAAGCAACTGAAAAGTACGATAAACAATATTAAAAAATTCTTCGTTACAGTTCACTTAAGAATTTATTTCGTCCTTCCACATTTTAATTCATTAAATGTATTATAAAGAATAAATTATACTTGAAAAAAGCAAAGTAATTTACGTATAAAATATGTTACGTCTTTACCCTATGCATAATTCGGGGAATCCCACTCATACACGCATATAATCGACGTAATCGAAGTGAGTGGGAATGAAAAAATTCAGAAAAAATCAGAAAAATTTATAGAGTATTGAAAATCGTGTTAAAACAAAACAATTCGTGTAAAAAGGGCACTTTGATTCTTTTTAACTCATGTTAAATCACATTTCGTGTAAAAAGAGAATTACGCGTATATAAAAATTGTACAAAATTTCACTAAAAAAAGTATGAAATTTGCAACGGCATGTGCTCCGTATACAAGCATTGTTCTTTACATTTTCTGAATTGTCTTAGTCCTTCTTAGAAGCTGAAGACTGATATGAACAAATGGATCAAGAATACCTACACCAGGCGTCCACAGCGATTCTAAGCGTTTTAATAATGCCAAGAGCAAATCATTTACGGAAGATTGATCAAAATATCATCTCACGCTGACCAATGCTATGCACATTTATTGTTGGAAATCAAAAATACAGTATTGTAGAGCTATGCCAATTCTACCCAATGATAGGGCCCAATGAAAAGGGAAAAGTCACAATCTTTTCACAAGAAATCACGTTTTTCTTTTTATCTTTTCGAATTTTAGGTCGTAATGTTTACTCCAGACTAACTCATATGCTTCAACTTCTCGAGGAATACAATTTAATTGCGGAAGGGGCACACTTTGCAAAATTAAATCAAGTTTTTTGCATTTTATGCATATTTTTAAATTAAAATTGATGGTCGGCGATTTCTTCGTAAGCGATAATGTGCGGTTGTTGCATTTGCATCGATTAACCAAAAATCAAATTGTGTAGGACGCTAGGAGGCTTCCGCCCAGAAACTGATGGGCTTAGTTTGTAATGAATGGGCACAACAAATTTTAATCCGTACATGAGTACCAAAACGCTTTAATGCAACTTTGATGCATGCTTGCGATGTATGTGCTTGAGATGGGGAACTTTTTTCCCAAAAACATTTTCATTATTTTCTGATGTGGAATATTTTGACTTTGCTAATATGCAAAATTATTTGGTGAAATTGACGAATCTTAAGTCCTTGATAAAATACTCTTGCATCCATTCCACTTCACGGTTTAGTGGATACGCCGGTGGCTTGCAACCTTTACCAGTCCGCGCCAACCACTATTGCATTTTACCAAGGCCAAGAAATGTGTCCGATGTTTAGTTTTAAAATGAAATGACACAGACATCACAGTCCACAGTTAAACTTTTTTATGAAACACCGACCATTAATGAATAAATCCTAGATTAATACATTTAAGTAATTTACGTTATATTTCATTTTCATCATGGTTTCTCGTACAATTCTTTGCCACCACAATCAATTTTGTCGATTTCTCAGCGAAAATGATGATGAAATGAAATTATTTGCCATTTTGTACATTTTTCATTTGTTTACAATGAATATCTTATGCTGCCCTGCTATTCAAATCATTAGAATCATCAGAACTTGTAATTTATTCAGAATCGTTAGCTGCACTGTAAAAAGTGTGTTTTGCATTAACAGCAACAAAAAAAAAAAAAAAAAAAACCAATTAACAGTACTTATCTACCAAATACAATATTACCCCGTTACAAAAAAAAAAAACGCATTTCCAAAGTAAGAAAAGCATAACAAGAGCTATAAACATGTCCGCTTGCTTCTTCAATCCATAACACAAAATACGTTGAAAAATTTTCAAGATTTTCCAAAAATATTTATTTAATATTGTGGAATGTTTGTTTTTATACATTTCCACACACAAGACGAACGACGAAGGCAACACTTGTTGAACGTTTTCGCTTTTTTTTTTTTTTTGTTTCTACAATTTTCTTTTAAATAAACACTTTTTGGTTAAAGTTTTTAAACACATTCAAGCGTTAATTTTTATGACCCAAACAACACTCACCGACTGCTACTACCACTGACACATGCGTATGCGACAATTGAAAAATAAAAAATCAAATAAAATAAACAAAAAGGCAGAGAGCAAATTCAAATTGCCCGCATACCCCGCATACGCAATTAATTTGTTGTTTTCGCATTCTCTAACAAATTATATGGCAATTTTTGTTGCTGCGGTCGCAATTATCATTCAATACTTTTCAACTTAAATTAAGGAGCGTTTGCGGGTACGTTTAATATGGCTTTCTCACTCAAATTGTATTTAATTATAACTTTTTCTTTACAAATTCATTTCACAGCGATTTATTAATTTTTTCCTTTTTTTTTTGTTTCTATGTATGGTGTGAGTTCTCAGTTGATATATATATGTATATATATATATACCCGTAAGAATAGATTAGTTTTTTTTAAAACCACAATGAAAGAAAACACTTTTTCCTCAGTTTATCTTTTTTAGTTAATTAATTAATCCAAAATGTTTGTATTTACAAGTTTATTAGTGTCCTTTTTTTTTTTTAAATTCGTTTCTATTTTGTTTACACTTTTTTTTTCTTTGACACGCGAGATGTTCATTACATCCAGTGCTGCCATCGCCAAACTATGCGATGCTTCTAGTTGCCAACGCTTTTAACAAAAGCCTTATTATGGGAATAAAGAGATTTACACAATAAAACAGGAGTGAAAGTGTTATTTTTGTAATAAATTGGGACAAATTTATTCCAAGACTTTTCAAACTTTTGCTTAAACATTATGTTAGGCCGAAAGCACGAACTTATCGAACATTGAAACTAATGATTATTATGCACACAATGAACTTTTCAAGCATTTCAGCCATAAAAGCTTGCATGAATATTTACAAGGTTACGCAAGAATTAGAGGAAACAATAAGGAACATTATAGTCGCGCACAAGGACAACCATTAAACAGACTACTCTGCCCTTTGTTTAATACAATTATTCATTTATTATCGTGAGAATAAAGCAAAAATTTTATTATGTGTTTATGTAAACATGTAAAGGCATAAGGGCATGGAGAGATTGGAGTATGCCAAAATATCAACCGACGTAGTCTAAATTTAGCAAATTCAATTTCATTTTTTCCTAAAAATTTCATTATTCCTCCCTTATTTTCGTCGCAGAAAGTTTGTTGCCCTATTAAAGTTTTCTTTTACTTATGTGGGACTTATGTGGTTTAAATTTGATTCACTTAATTTATATGTCAAACAACTGTTATGGAAATTTAACTTTCAGTTTGTGTGAAGATTGAAAAGGAGGGAGCTTATCAAAATTGTATCATCCGGTCCAAATTTTTTAAATCAATTTCAAATTCGAAACACTATTACTTATAGAACTTTGGCGAGAAATTTCAAGAATTGGAATTTTTTCCATATAACGACTCGTTCAAAACCACGAATTCTTCAGGGATTGGGCACAGAACTGACCGAATCCAACTCATTTTTCTTAACCTAAAACATATCAATTTACCGAGATTTCGTCAAAATTTGAATTGAACAAAAAATTACATGGACGTCGAAAAGTTCAGATCGATCCGGAAAATGAGTTTGAATTGAACCATATAATAAAAGGTTGATCTACCTTCAGCTTTCCTAGATACTACTTGCATTCGTATAAGCTTAATATGTTGTATTATACCACGATAGAAAAAGCAAGTAAGGACGAATTATCTCAAATTTGAAATACGATTTAACGTTTTGGAAGTTCTTGCAAATCGGTTGATAATGAAAATGGATCAAATCAATCGGTAACAAAAGAATTGATTAGAGCTGATTAATCACAAACTGCAAAGGAGCACAATTTTCATTTCAACCAATTTCAGCATATAATTCATCTAAGAGAAATGGTTGAAGAAAAATTTCACAAACAATAAGCATAAAATTAAAACAGAACAATCCATCACCTCAAATTTCACGAACAAAAGATAGACCACCAATAAGCTCAATGAAATAATTAAAAAAAAACGAACTGAATATATTGTGCTTATCATCAACGGATATAATCCATTGATCTATACAGATCAAAAAAAAGAAATCTAATTTTCTTTTCTAAAATAGGGCCGATAGCCTGAGTTGTTAGTGTTTAATTTTGTTATCATTTAGTTTAGGAATTTATTTTGTAAGTCTAAAATGCGGTTATGTAAATAACAACCCTGTTAAAAAAATAGTAAAGCTTTTTGTGTGTGTTTGTAGTTGTAAAGCTAGTACCGTATATGATTATTGCTGTACAATATTGTATTATAATATAATGTATGTTTACTTCGATTTAGTTATTTCCACTTCCCAAAGGAAAAATGTTCATTATTTCCTCTTTGAATCATCAAATTAAAGAAAAGAGGTTATATTAACAACAAAACTTATTATAAACTGGTAGAAGTTCCAAAGTGATTTCTAGATAGAATAAATTAAGTAAAATTTGGCTCTTTAATTATTAGAAAATTCAAACTTGAAGCATAAAGAAATATAAGAAAATAAAGCAAATTAATGCACATTTAGGTGCAAGAAAAGAGAGAGCTTTGCATAAAAAACTAAAAAAATGAAAAAAAAAGAACAAGTAAAGAAAACAAGTAAATTGATCAAGGTTATGAAACCTTAACACTTATGTTTATATTGATTGAGAGCAACAACACCTCTCGACACAACAATATATTTTAGTACAGACCTAGCAGCCAAATCCACAGCTTTGCAATCTTTTGATCATGGACAGCAGAATGGAAAAATTTGACGTTCAAAAGTCCATTAGGAAAAAAATCAAACAGAAAATTGACGAAAAATATCTCCAATGATACCATCCATACTATTCGTATGTTATTTCTAATCTCGTTCCACACAAGTTTGAGAAAATCAAAGTTAAAACATTTCAAAGAATGGGCCTTTGTCGTACCGTTGCAACATGCCAATGGATCGTTAAGGAATCTACTTCTCAAATTTGCAATAACAGACTAAAGTCTTACTATCAAACATATACTTTGTGAGTGGCGATGCATTTCCTATATTTAAATACCCGTTTTCGAAACATCTAATCTAATGGACTTCTCAAAAGCATTCATAAAGTACTTAATATCAATTAAATATTGGATTTTATTAACGCGACTAGACTACGATCCCACCAGTCTACCCTTTAAAAAAAGGAAAAGCCAATAGTCTTGGTTGCTAGTGTTCATCCTACTTTTTAATCGTGGAATTTATACTTTTGATCTAAACAATTTGTAAATTACAAATTATAATAATAATCACATGGGAAGATGGCATGCAGACACAATTTAACCGGCGTTTGCTAGAAAATTTTATCGTAACCTTGTATAAGTTTGTGTAGTTTGTTTCTAGATAAATGCATTGCTGATAATTCGGTCATAGCGATTTTAGAGAAATCATAAAATTCACGAACTTGAAAAATTTTATAGCCGAGATGAATGCTGAGTTTTATGGCCTGAAAGACTTTTTGCTGCTAGTGTAAACGGCACGTTGTGAAGAGGCTGGCCAAGTTTTTATTGGTGCCGGACAAGTCGATTACATTTCATACGAGATGATACAAATATCTTTAGGTGTAAGCGCTGTGACTTGCTACGTAGATGCCAGCGAGAGTAAAACTCTCAAAATACTTTGTCAAATTTTTAATAACCACATAATAGGTAAATATTTAATAGGTATGCGAAAACGCAGCACTCTTCCCAGTTGGAAGTAAGTTAGTTAAACTCCTGAGTGCAACTAGTTGTTTTATTTCAGTATATTAACGTTCGCATCATCTGTAGCTTCAAATCTTATAGCGGTCCTGGCTTGGTGCCGCATGGGTGAAGATAATTCAAAAGAATATAGTATTATATAGTATATATAGTATTATTAACAGTAATATATAAAATGGTATGCGATCAAACGAAGATATTTCTCAAAAGGGTCAACTTTTACATTCTACACCGCTTGCGGTATAGTGTATATTAAATTCGCGTGGACGTATGTGACAACCAGAAGATAATATTTAAGATAAATCCACCTTTTATTATGCCGATCGATTGATTTAAGCTCGTCGGTCAATCGGCCTCTCTGATGTCTGTTGATCTATTTTTGTATCTAACTCGCAGGCTGAGATATTTTAATGAAATTTGGTACAGAGACATGCTTTTACCTAAGAACAAACCCTATTGAAAGTTTCTCGACAACGATCGCCGAGCAATATAATGGTATTTCGACATTCTACATTGATGTGAAAAATGTGGCTTAGCTGTGGTATTCGCTTTCATATAGTTGCTCCTAGGAGAATTGAATCTTTATATAGTAAAAAGGTGTAAATTTCAATATTTCATGATGAAAATTGGTTAGCAAATTGACAAAGAAATCAACCATACCGAATTTGGACCACGTAGGTCTAGGTTTCTTTGGATACAACCACATATAAAGATTCTCAGGAAATGTGAAGCCTTATGTGACAAACAAGCCTAATTGTTGAGGCTTTATGATAAAAATGTGAACCACACGATGGATATTTCTTGGACCCCACTCCATATAAAATTACTCATGAAAAAAGGTTTCATTTTTAACATTTTATGATAAAAGCTAATCCATGGTAGTAGCAGGGAATTCAGATCACACAGATCTGTTATTTTGATCCCAACATATGTAGGGGTTATCATGAAAAGCAAGCCCTTATATCGCGAGTAAGTCTAGTTTCTAGTTTTTCATAACGTAAACTGGCAAACAAAATTTTTGGGAAATTAATCAAGTCTTCTAAATTTTGATCATGTCATGCGAAGTTGCGGGCATCCCCTAACATGCCGGCTTTCATGGAAAGTATGTCTGCGTGAAAATAATGCGTAATTTTTCGTATATTATTACCATATACCGTTGCTAGGTGATATGATGTAGGGCATCTAATGGTCGGCCTTGACTGACTGTAAATTTCTTATCAATGTAAAACAATATTATTAGCTAAATATATTTATCTGCACGATACTAAGCTTCCTCATTCCTTCCCTCTTCCGCAATTTAATATCAATATCGAATTCTTGAAATTCTATCAAATCAATTCTTCTTGATACCCGAGCTTTCCCTATGTCGTATCTAAATTAAATTCTAATCTTGATGCCTTCGTATGATACAAAGATTGAAGTGAATGTATTCGCTATTATCTGTTGTCAAGCTCAAAGCCAGCGACGACACATTCCAGTATCGAGCCGACCGGACAATAAACGAGCAGTCGGTCAAAGAGTTCGATATACGCGGAATTCATACAAAAGAGTTCCTACACGACCCGGAAAACTGTAGACGTTCGATTAAGAGATTCGGCATTCGTGACTTTGTAGAGGTGAATTAATAGAATAAATTTGAAGTAATCATAGAAAGAGAATTCCAGAGCGGCATGAACGAAAGAGGAAATATGGCCTCTGAGTCTCACATTACTACAAAACGTGTAACGCGCTTGACAATCCGGATATCAATCCGTATTTTAGCTGAATCTCATTTGTAAATAATCAAATAAATGCAAGCTTGAATGGGCGTGACTATCTAGTTATGGTATTCACTGAAACTTGATTGAAGCCAGGAATAAATGGTTCGAAAACAATTTCGTAGCTCTTATAGCGACGCAATTGGCTGCAAATTGTATCGCCATCATTTATGATGGCTTTTGAGGAATGTCGTACCAGCATCATATAATAATTCATCCGTCCCATTATGAATTCAATTTTGATCGTGCAATGCGAATATGTATCTTAAACATTGCATTGGTGTAGGGACTTTTAGAGCGTTTGCAATTCGAAAATCACTGGAGAAAACTCGCCTAACTGATCATTTCATTCTTTGCTGTGTGAATGACTTCATGCAGAAGCAATATCTGGAATAGTATTGCGTGTAGATCTTATGTTTGCTCTCATCCATCCATCTATGATAAATTATTATTGTACGAAATACTTGTACGGTTTCACTATTACATATACTTTTTAGGTGCGTTGGGAAGATTTTTTGAAGAAACTTCTCTATACATACATATCTTTAGTTTGTACTGGCCCTGGAATATCCACGAAGACAATAGTTTACGTTGCCCGTCTCTCAGCGGCGTAAACAGGGACCGGTTGCATATGAGTGGATGGCACTCGATTGCTTTCGTATCGAGCTGGGCTTCTCGTTCGTTGTGTTTAGAATCGGAATACTTGTGATATCATCGGTGTGTCTATAACAAAATGACGATATCGAGTACGATCAACTCGTGACGAGCCTTCGTTAACGGGAATCATCCAAATTCCAAAATGCTAGTTCGATATCGAATTTACTCTCGATAACGAGACCCTAATCATAAACCGGCCGCAGGTTTTAAATGCAAGAATTGTTTTATACATTACATGCAGTTGGCTGATGGAACAACTAATACAATTACCACAACGATCATAGTTATGCTATATAGTATCCTGGGTGCGCTGTAACATCTTTGGAATAGATTACCATGGGGCAATAGGAAAATATGAATGTGGGGTATCCCAGCAGAGCGATCACCACTGTGGAATTTTTAACTAAGTTAATAGATAAATTATCCGATAAAGCCCAAGTCTATTGAAAATCGATTCCTCACGTCAAAATGGCAGCACTAGCACCTTATACCGCGAGAAAGATACTGAAACAATTTTCCGTAATGATTTTTTTTGTTTTTTTTTTATTTTACTATTAAAATTAATATAAGACTATACGTAAGATGAGTACTGACAACCAAGGCTAGGCTCGGC
>KK502481.1:1036197-1054945 GCA_000688735.1 Glossina austeni | reverse complement strand
TTTTTTTTTTTTTTGGAAATAAAAGGAGAATTTCCACGTTTGCTTAAACTTTATTAAAAATTTAATTTTAGCTAATTTATATTAACATAAAGAATTTCTTCTTCATTAAAGAACACACCAAATATTTATATTGATTTCAACATATGCAACACATTTATTTGAAGAAGAGTGCATTTCAGTTTATAGAGAAATATTCATGGAGACTTGTGAAGAGATAGCTATAGCAAGCTTGTGTAATTTTAATGTAAAATTCCATATATACGTCTCTTTTACTCTCACAGCTAAAGAGAGTAGATTAATTCGGCTTTGAGATTTACTTCGTTTAGGTTTGGAGAGCAAACACTAACAAAACACATTAAATAGAAGCAAAATATTGCAAGCCATTGTATTGTAAAGATATAACGCTTGTGGAAAATAACAAAATACCGAAAAATATTAAATGTAAACGAAAGAAAAAAGGAAATTTTTTCCTGTGTGTAAAACAAAGAGAATAAGCAAAAATAGGTGTGACATGAAGAAATGAAAATTGTGTGTTTATTTTGGAGAATTTTATGTGAAATTTATTTTGACAAAAATTAAAAGTTGTCGATAATAAAAATTTAAACTAAGAAGAAATAAATAAATAAATAAAAGCCTTCGAATTATTTAAGATAACTAACTAATTGGAGAGCACGAGGAAAAAGCTGTCTATTACTATAAAGAAAGAGAAAATATTGCTTTTACTCAAGTAAAGAGTCGAATTTATGCCCGTGCGTGTTTGAGAGTGTATACAAGCGCAATAATTTAGAGGAAGGGAAAAATTAGTAGTTTACTTAAGAAAATGCAAAGTCCACGTACAAATGCTGTTAATGGAGCTATATCATCACTGCCCAGCACATTGGCTCAGCTAGCTTTAAGGGATAAGCAGCAACAGCCACCGCCGCCTGTTCCGCACTCGTTGCCGACAAGTGTATTGAGTAAAGCGGCTTCTCTGCAGCAGCAACAACAACAGCAACATCAGATGAGTACAATGAACGGATCCGGAGATGTGTCATCGAATAGTGCAGGCCACAATGATTCGAATAAATTGACAACGGAATTGCAAGAAAAAGAGCAACAGAATCAAATGCAACAGCAAAAGCAAAAGCCACCGTTACCAGCGCGTCAAAAGCCTATGGAAATAGCGGGTTATGTTGGCTTTGCAAATTTGCCCAATCAGGTGTACCGCAAGGCTGTTAAAAGAGGCTTCGAATTCACTTTAATGGTGGTCGGCTGCAGCGGTTTGGGCAAGAGTACTCTTATCAATTCCATGTTCCTAACGGATGTCTACAACAGCGAACAATATCCGGGACCTTCTTTAAGGAAAAAAGAAACAGTTGGCGTAGAAGCTACAAAAGTCTTGATGAAAGAGAACGGCGTTAATTTAACTCTAACAGTAGTGGATACGCCTGGTTTCGGGGATAGTGTAGATAACACGAATTGCTGGGTTCCAATATTGGAGTATGTGGATAGCAAATACGAAGAATATTTAACAGCTGAATCGCAGGTTTATCGCAAGCAAATACCTGATAATCGAGTACATTGCTGTTTGTATTTCATTGGACCCACTGGTCACGGCTTGCGTCCGCTCGACATAGCTTGCATGCAGTCATTATCAGATAAAGTAAATTTGGTGCCTGTTATAGCCAAAGCGGATACTATGACTCCGGACGAGGTGCATTTATTCAAGAAACAAATTCTTAACGAGATAGCGCAACATAAAATCAAGATATACGATTTCCCTTCAACTATAGAAGATAACGCCGAAGACTCGAAAACGAATCAAAATTTGCGAAATCGTGTACCTTTTGCGGTAGTGGGTGCTAACACCATTGTCGAGACCGCTGATGGCAAAAAGGTAAGAGGGCGCCGCTATCCTTGGGGCTTAGTCGAAGTGGAAAATTTAACTCACTGCGATTTCATAGCGTTACGTAATATGATAATACGAACGCATCTACAGGATTTGAAAGATGTGACTAATACCACGCACTACGAGAACTATCGTTGCCGCAAGCTATCTGCTTTGGGCGTGGCGGATGGCAAAGCTCGTTTATCTAATAAAAATCCTTTGACCCAGATGGAAGAAGAAAAGCGGGAACATGAATTAAAAATGAAGAAAATGGAAGCAGAAATGGAACAAGTTTTCGAAATGAAAGTCAAAGAGAAAATGCAAAAACTCAAAGATTCCGAATTGGAATTAGCCAGACGTCATGAGGAGCGCAAAAAAGCCTTGGAATTGCAAGTACGAGAACTTGAGGAGAAGCGACGTGAATTTGAGCGCGAACGCAAAGAGTGGGAAGAAGCCAATCATATCACCTTAGAGGAATTGAAAAGACGTAGCTTGGGTGCTAACAGCAGCACAGATAACGCCGATGGTAAGAAGGAGAAAAAGAAGAAAGGATTATTTTAAGTTCGAAAATAAAAGAACAGAAAAAACCAAACGCTCTTAAAAAACGATAACAGCAGCGAATAGCAGTATTTTTTTAACTTTACTTTCTTAACTTTTTTTAAAGTTTAAATATTTACTTGAAAAAAAAAAAATCACAACCATTTACATTTAATTTTATTAAGGTCTTCATTTTTCAAACCAAAAAAGAAAACAAAAAAATCTTTAGTAACTGAAAAAGTTCTATCATTTCCCAGGAAGCTAGCAATCTAAGCTCGGGCATTAAAACAAGTTATTTCAAATAAAACATTTTAAAATAAAAAATAGTTGAATAAAAATACTCAAAACCTACAGGCAATCTGCATGGATTATAAAAATGACGAATAATAACGAAAATATATTCTCAAAACAGAAATTGCAAAATAATCTCCAAAAAATCATTTAAAAGAAATCATGAATGTGAATATAGTTAAAAGAAACAAACAAGAAAAAAAAAAAAAAGAAAAAAAACCTTTATGAGTCTTCTTTTTCCTTAAGTTGTGTTTTTAAAAATCTAGTGGAACAAAATTACGTTAATTAAAAATATTAAAACAAAAAGACAAGAAACTTGAATAAGCTTAGTGTTCGTTAGAATAGGCGCTCTTAATAACTTTTTTATATATTAAGTCTCTAGTTAGCTTTGTTAACCTCCTACTATATCCGTATAAGTTATATACCGATATGTATATGTAACGACATAAAACCGATAATGAAAAAGAAAAAAATTGCAATCGTATCTATATTTAAAAATTAATTTAAAAACAAATTATTGCTCACATTTATTAATAATAATAATAATAACAACAACAAAATATATATATCACACCAATACAAGATAATTTGTAAAGAAGAAAGAAGCAAAAAAAAAAATATAACAACAAACTCTATTATGAAAGAAACACACAAAATCGCAAAAAAAAGAAAAAAACAAAAAACAACAACAATATGATGAAAACATTAAAAAGAATCCAGAGTTTCATTGAAGAGTGTTAGATAGATGTTAAGAAAGGTTTGTTTATCAAGGAGAGTCAAAAATGATTGAGAGCAAATATCATTACAAAAAAAAAAAAAAAAAAAAACAGAACTATGTTAAGTTTACAAATCAACTGCAGTAAATTTGGCATAAAGTGTTCTCTATTAGGAGATTTAAGAGTTTTAATCTGAGAGCAAATTTTATCTACATGTAAATATATATGCATAGACAAACCTTACAAGTTGGCTGCGTAAATGCGTGAAATGCATTCTCCAATAAATAAAAAAAAGAAAAGTCATCTGTCTGTTGATAGTGAAGTTCAAATTGGAATCACATTCAACTCAATTCAATTGAGAAAAAGAAATCGTCCATCATCGGTTGTTTTTATGTACATTTCTCTTAATATATTCATCTCGTTAATCAGTTCAGTCAGTAGATGGAACTTTTGGAACTCCATCGCATGCCATTTAGTTTGCCTTATGTTGGCGGCAGATAAGCTGCTTGTTTAGAGTAAGAATGCCTATGGCGTGTACGGCCTTTCTAGATCGTACGATGGTTCACGTGTTCATTACCTCTTTTTCTTAATCAGTAATAACACATTTGGTTTTCTTTATTAATTACTATGAAAATGTGTTTTTTTCAAAAGTTTTATTATCAGTGCAGTCAATGTTCTGGAAGACGCCATCCCGTGTTAGTCAACTGTTTTGGTTTAAAAATTGCTGGATTTAAGGATAATGTAGTCGGTCTTGGTGGACTCAACAAGATTCCTTATGCAAAGTCATACAAGACTTCAGGACGTCAATTTGTGAGATGAAAGGCTCAACGGTGGAATAATTTGGAGAAAAAGAAGCGAAAGACGAAAGAGTGGGGACAAAATAATTGAACACTTCTGTATTAAATTCGTGTATAAAGTGCCTGTGTTTGTGGCCAGAAGCAAATTCTGTGTCGACTTAAAGCTGTCTGTCCGTCTTCCTCGATTGAAAAGCTCACGATATTACTACATATTGAGGCAACGGACTGAAGCTCTGCATGTAGATGTAATTGAAACATGGACGTGAATAACAAATAAAGGGGGAAAGTAAACTTGAAAACTAAATCTTGGAACTCGGTATAAATCTTCACAAGGAAATTGTAAATTTTCATGAAGCACTTGCAATAGCCATAAAATTGCAACTTAGAGTCTATTGGAGGTAATTATATAAAACACAGTGGCTCGGCCCAGCTAAATGATCAGCGTACAAATGAACACGCCTTATTTAAAAAGCGCTTTGCAGCTATAACGTATTGCTTCGAGGCATTGGGTATTAGTGTTGCCCTTGTGGTGAATATAATTTTCTCGCTTATTGTATTCAAATATGTTATAGAGTAAAAGTTGTTGAGGGAACAATTTCCAATATTATCTTTAATACTCCATTTTTGCTGAGACCAAATTAAATGTTAGTCGTGACGGTGATTATTTATTTAAATCATTTTTTAATCAATTTTTTTTTTCAAGTCATGTGGAACCTCATATGGACTCTGGATGGATGTGTTATTGATCCGCTTTTCTTTCCCGATTTAACTCAGTAGCCTTTTGCTTTCGATTATAAATTAAAGCCAATTAATTTATGCCTGCTTTATTTTGGAACGGCTATGCTCAGCTCAGAAACGTCTTCGCAGATACTGATTCACTTTCCTATCTAACTCTGCAGAGTTTCTGCTTACACTTAACTCTCTTTTTAATTATTTTCGCGGCCTTTGAATTTGTTCGGCGTATCATTGCTGTGGAATTTAACTTTTCGCTAAACATTTTAAAGTTAATCTTCTTTCACACTTTTGTTCATTCATGTGTAGCACGAAGTAAAAGATGAAATACTTACGACTTTACTTCAGTTGCAAGATTCTGCTTTTAGAATGACATCAACTTTTACTTAAAATATGTGCCGCCTCGATTTGGTCTCAACATATTACAAATCTTAGAAAGTTAATGTATCCAAAATATCTTTGTTGTAGGCACTGATGAAAGCAATAAAAATTTCTTTTTGTCCATATCTCGCAATCAATTGCCCCAGATAGCCTTTTGTTTACACCAAACCTATTGATATTCTTACGTACTTCGCTATGTAAAGTAAAAAAAATATTCCTTTCCTTTGATGTTCCACAGAAGAGCAGATATTCTCCCTGTTGTTTTCTGCGTTTCTTTTAATGAAATGTTTACGAATTGAAAATGAACGAAAGGGATGAGCGGGGTGCCGCCATACGTTAATATTGTGTTTAAAAACCAATAAACAATCTAATTGCAATCGCAATAGTAACACAGATTTTACAACTTTTTTTTCTTTGAATTGTTGTGAATCATTGAAGACGAAGTAAAACAAAAAAAAATTGTTATGTATCATTAAAGGCAAGTAAGGAAAATCATGTTTGTTTCGTGGCGAATCTTGAATACTCACCACATAAGATAAGATTGTATTGCAAAGTGAACAAAGTGAGATAATTAAGATGATGTTTCCCCATATCGAACTTCAAATCGACATCTCGTATCGACCGAAAGTATTTTCGGCAAGAATTGTTCTTTAAAGCTTTTCGAGATTTTCATTGATTGGCAGACTTAAAATAGTGGACCGCTCTATCTCTGCAAACTAATCTGCTCATATTTAGATTCCTTTTTCCCATCTTGAGAATTTCTTTAATCGATAAAGGAAGAACAGGTAGACGAGCATGACTAAGTCGGTTTAGAATTTCTCTTGGAGAGCTCTAGAATTTCAATTTTTTAAAGTACAAGATTCCCAATAACAGACAGACGGACATGACTAAGTCGGTTCAGAATCTCTCTTACAGAGTGCTAGAATTTAAATTTTTTAAAGTACAAGATTCTCGATAACAAATAGACGGACATGACTAAGTCGGTTCAGAATCTCTCTTACAGAGCTCTAGAATTTAAATTTTTTGAAGTACAAGATTCTCGATAACAGATAGACGGACATGACTAAGTCGGTTCAGAATTTCCCTTGGAGAGCTCTAGAATTTAAATTTTTTAAAGTGCAAGATTCTCGATAACAGATAGACGGACATGACTAAGTCGGTTCAGAATCTCTCTTACAGAGGTCTAGGATTTCAATCTTTTTAAACTACAAGACTCCCAATAACAGACAGGCGGACATGACTAAGTCGGTTCAGAATTTCCCTTGGAGAGCACTAGAATTTCAATTTTTTAAAGTACAAGATTCCCAATAACAGGTAGACGGACATGACTAAATCGGTTCACAATCTCTCTCACTAAACAAGAGTAAGGAATACTTAGTGTTACCAACAGAATGATGAAGTTATGACGCCTATGTTTTCCACTGGTGAATACGAAAATGCACATACATATAAAATGAACGTATGCCTGACTGACCGACCATGCAGTAAAAGTCGTCCATCAATTGTTGTTCATTGATCGTCTTTTGTTTTGTTCATTATTAGACCGTATGGTACGCTATATCGAGCCTCATACTTAAAGACACGACGGCATATTAAGTTCATTCCCATATATGCGAAATTTGATGTTTGCTTCTTCTCAAGACAAGATAATCAAAAAATAAAAAAAAAAAAACGTTTAAAGCTATGCCACGAAAATCGATGAAGACGTTCCCTGACTAACCGAAAAACTGAAAGATTTAATAATTAATAAAATTAATATTAATAATAATTAAAGAATTAAATTACTATTAATAATTATTTGAGGTTTTCTGACTATCTAATCGAAATAATAGAAATATTTAAGAGGGAAAAGTGCTTTCAACTGACGTCCTTATCTATTTTCATGCATTTACTGCTGCAGGACTTCATTTGTCCTTTTTTAAATTCTGGGCTTCTTTTGTCGCCTTGCTGCAGACTTCTTAAGGAAGTTGCAAACATTCATTAAATGCTTTGTCGCACCCGCAGACTGTGCTTACAATTCGTTTTCATTTCTATTGAAAGCTCATTCACTTGTTTAGTTTTTCTAAAGTACGTTTTATTCTTTTATCTTTTTTTTTCTTTTTTATTGAATTTGTTGCTTTTTATTAAGTTTAAAAAATGAAAAAAAAAAAAAAGAAAAAAATTATTCAAGTGGCTTTTTACGGTTTTATTTTCCATACATAGACAGAAGTTAGTAGTCATGTGTGCGCGGAGGTTTCTTTTTCGCTTTTAATTATGGAGGGAAATTAAATCGTACACACAGGCACAGACTTGAATATACAATACGCTGCCATACACACAGGCACACAGAGCCACACACACACACTTACACACACACACACACACACACACATACATACATTTAATGCCTGACCGACTGCATGCAAATATGGTACGTACTTTATATGGCGTGTAGGTTATTTTCATTAGATAAGGAAAAAAAAACTCTTCTTTTTTTTTTACATAAAAATGTTGCGAAAAAAAATTAGGTAAAAATGATAAGACGAGTCATATAGTCTTTTTAATCACCCCATAAAGTGCAGGAAAAGTAATGAGAAGAGTTTGATATATTAATTCTTTCCTGCCGTTTGTATTTCTCACATATGCCGTACAAGTGAGTTGAATGTGAAATTTTAAGTTACTTTTCTTTCCAGGTCTTGGCTTAATTCTTCGTTGAGGCTTTCGTAAGTCATAAGACTATTGTTTTATATACATTTTTCCCTTCTTTTCAGACTTGCAGGCAAAAGCCTGAATTAAAAAAGAGAAAAAAGAAGAAACCAAAACCAAGAGTTTTATTTTAGGCATTTAGCGTTTAATACCAAAAGCGTGATTTGACCAGAACGACAGGCAATGCAAAATCGTTTTTCCTACTTGCACTGATAAGGAATATATATATATATATATATAGATATATATATATACATGTGTAACTTATATGGTCTTGCATTTCTTGCATTTTTAGTCAGAGGTTTTTTTTTTTTAACTTTCTTATGAGCTCTGTTTCTGTTATCTCTAAGTTAGCGGTATTTGTACTTATACGTAGCTTTTTGTTTAGCTTACATGACTTATTACAGGGCGTAATTCTTGTATGTTCATTTTCTTCTTTTAAGGTTACGTCGTGTGATTGTTCTACTTGTTTCTTTGATGTCTCAAATCGTTAAGCTTTAGTCCGGAAGAGTGTGTATATATATATATATACATATACACTAAGCTATACAGATATATAGACCTATATAGATCTATATAGATAGATATAGATATATATATATATATATATATATAGATAGTTATATAACTAAAAGTGCCAAACTACCATCTGGTCATCGTAGATTAATGGGCACTAGGATCATCTTACGATCACTATATCCTACCATCTTATGAAGAATATCCAACTATATATATAGTAATAATATTCTCAAGTCCAAGAAAAACAGAGATGTATAAGAAATAAAGCGAACATTAAAAGTTTTGCTAATCGAACGTCTATGTGCTGTTTTTAGAAATGGTATCTCATTCCAGCCTTTTTTTAAGGCATGTTAGAAAGTCTATGCGATGGCAACTTTAGGGCTTCACAATCACGCAAATGAAGTTGTATCAAATCCCACACCATATAATCTTTCCTTGCTATTCGTGCTAATCATTGGGATGAGCGATACACACTTCAATTTGTGCAAAAATAAAGTCGTTGGAAGATTCAGTTCGATGAATGACATCCTTAATGAGAATGTCAATATATCATATGTTTATATGAAGTACATTAACGTGAGTAGAGAGCATTTTATATTTGCTTTAAGAATCATAAAATTTTCCTACACGTTTGAATACAACTTTCCAAACAAAACGTTATGCCCCAAGTCGTCAACATTTTAAAATTATGTTTACGACTTTTACACATTTCCTCTATAACGTTTCTTCTCTCTTCTTCTCCCTAATTCCTATGAATTTTTTTTTAAATTATGTCAACACTTTATGGTGAAAAAGCCTTTGTAGTTTTTAAAGGTTTTAACTTTGTGCCCACCATCTGGACACATGGACATACTAATTTTGTCGTTCCGCTTGTAATATGCACTTATGATTGTATAAATGTTTCATGATTAACATGATATTTGGAATAATCTTGGCCAGGTCTAATTTCTATGTTTGCCTAGAATTCTGGAGATTGTAGAAATTAAGGCTTACTTCTGACTATTACTTGAAGATTCTTTTATCCATTATATTATTCGCGATTTCCTGCTTCTTTTACACTCTTCAGTCCACGTGTTTATTTGTCAAACTGTAAATTTCAATATTTTTTATTTTTATTTAGATTGAATTAATTTCATTATTATTTAACTTTCACGCTTGCTGGCTGGGTATCCACCTTTCGTCTAAAGGCACGCATTAATTCGTTAAGTAAATATATTTTGTTAAGCACTGTTGTTGTTACTTCAATTCTTGCTCTTTCCATAATAGCGTGAGTAATGTGCGAAAAGTATAAAGAGCGAAAAAAAACATAAAACTAAGTAATGAACACATTTTGTATGTAACGTAAGGGAATTTAAGATTAACAAAGTGTAAAACATTTTTATGCCTTAGGGGAAAAATGAAATAAGCGAAAAAAAAACTTATACTCGCTTTAGATCGAATTTTGAGTCCTCACCACTTCGAAGACATTTCTATTGCAGTCATTGAATCATTATGACACTTCTTCATGTAAGAGAAGTCGGAGCTGCTGATATTTTTCAATGTCTTTCGATTCTTCAACAATTGTGGATGTATTTGTGGTCTATTTTCGATTTGGATCCTAATGCATGGATCGTAGCTAAGACTAAATAAAAGATATTAAGTTTTAAGCGCTATTTGCAAACATTGTAACTATAACAGTCCCAGTGACACATGTTATATAAGTAAGGTAAGATCGGTACAGATATGGTTAAATAGATTCAGAGTCAAATGTCTATCAAGGGCATGCGCATATTGCATGAAGAAAGAAGTTTTCAGTTCTTCAATAAATAAATAAAATTTAGAGTCTAAAGCCCATAGCCTAAGCAATACTAACCCTATCAAGCCGTAGCATTTTTGCAGAGAAAAGTTGATTACTGAAGGTGTACAAGCGCTGTCAAATTCCGAGTTGACACCATGTAAGGTAATGTTTTGTGTTTGGTGAGATTGGAAGGGAATGATGCATCATGAGTTCTTGAATTTGGCCTGACGATTGGTTTTCCTCGCGGTCGTGCAATTGGTCTATAGAAAGAGCTCCGTTTTGCTTCTCGGTAATGCCAAGTCCTACATGTTTTTAATGACTTGATAGCAATTGAGTGAGCGTGCCTGGGAAAATTTGATGCAATTGTGGCATAGGTCGGATCTTAAGGTGTCTTACTCCTTCTCCTGTAAGAACTCTCTTATTGCTGTAAGGTTGAGTTCAGGCCTATGATACTTATTTGACTTAATTTTTCGCGTTGAATTTTTGGAGATTCTACAGTAATGAAATAATGATTTTAACAGGAAAATGGCAAAAGCTTATCGATGAAAAAGGGCATATATTTGCTTTAATGAAGTCCATTTAAAATTTGAATTTTGGTGAAGAAGCATCCGAACTATTATTTCTAGTCTCGCATCCAAGAAGTTCGACTTGGGCATCCTAAAAAATTATTGATCAAAAATGAATTCCAAAATTTCTATTGCGGTTAAGGTTCGGCATAATAGAATATGTATGATTTTCGTATAAGATTTTCGATATTCTTATCGGAATTTCAAATTGAAGCTTATTGGAAAGTTGCACACATTTTTTTTTTTTTTTTTAAATGTCCACTCAATTAAAATGGGTTGCTTATACGTGGATGTCGGAAAGAAGTGAGGGGAAGGAAAGGGATAGAGAGGTGGCTGCAGTCTTGGGTGTTGTGCGTTATATCTTTACGGATTGAACACTCACAATAGTTACGACCAAAGCAAACGCTATCACACTGAGAATTGAATCCACCAACACTAACTTGGTAGTCGATATTTTTACCTATTCGGCTAGTCAAGCTAGTCATGTGTGTAAGTGCTCAAGAATGTATTCAATTTATTGGATTCATTTATTAATTTTGTAAACCAATACGCGGGCTACTGAGATGAACTGATGCCAACTCAATTATAAGTTCAAATGTTTTCAGCACTTATTGGTCTTTCTGGCATAAATTCTTTGAGGGCGCAAACGGAATAACTAAATTGATATATCCTGTACGCTGCTGGTGAAAAAGTAAAAATAACTAAATGAGTAAATTTCATACATTTTATAATGCATTTATATGCGTGTAATGTAGAACTTTTGCGCTAAGAAGTGAAAGAGAATTTCAAGAATTGCCTTTGAAACAAGAAAAAAGCTTTTGTTGATGAATTAATTGCATCTGCGGTTCTGGTTTTAGGGCATTGTGATACTATTTTAAAAACTTGTTGCAAATCACTGGAGATTTATTAAAGTTTGCGCACTCAGTTGGTTTTTTGTTGTAACGCGTAGTCATATCTCTCCGTTTGTCTATTGAAATTACTACCGAGACAATTGATTGTGAAACTTTTTCTAGCGCATTAAAACTTATCTTCATTTAGTGACATTATTTCGATATAATGGGTTCGCTCTTAATTAATCAAAATTTTGATGTTTTTGTGCGCTTCAACTACCTTATCTTATGTCACTACTTTTGTGGGTAAGCAACGTTGTTTGACACGTTTTGTTACAGAACACAGACAGGAATGTAAGCCATATGCAAACACTTGAAGTGAATTTCTTTCATTTCGAAGCGTGTTTATTCAAAATGAATCGAAATAAGGAAATAGGTATCAAAGACGCTGTCGTTTCAATTAGTGATATGCAAGGAAATTGAATCTCAAATTTATTAAAACGAAACATATAGAGAAGAGAAAAATGAAAATGAAAGTGTTTAATAACCAGAATTTGTAAGCTTTAAGACACCTATAAAACATTGCGCTACAAATTTGTTCCTTATATGTGTGCAACATTGTACTGTGACCGCTGAAATTTCAACGGAAAGTATTCAATAATTAACAGTTGGGTTGATTGAAAAGTTTCCGACCTAAGTGAAAAATTAACTGACCAAAGTTTGCCTTAAGCTTTGTAATTCTAATAAAATCTTGTACGGAATCGATGAAAATGTTTTCGCCATTTTACAAGAAATCGGATGAAAAACAATCGATAGTATTAAGCGTTCAAAGAGATCCTGGTTGGGATAGTTAACTTTCCAACATATGAGAAAATCAATAGGCCTTGTCCTCGTAAATCGTCGTTGGACTGTTGCCGCAGGAAGCCTCTTTATAAGATTCTTATCTATATTAAGGGCGTGAAATATGGGGCGATTGGTTTCAAAATTTTTCTCAATTTTGCTAAAGTTTGCTCGATCATGTTATGCACAGTTTTTAGGTAGAAGCTCTGCCTTTATGATGGCACAAGTAGCCTAATTATTGTATATGGTTCCGTTAGCTTTTCTAATTACGAAAAAAATATATCCAATGGATACAAATATTTTAACTCTAATCGGACAATGTTGAGCTGTTAAGGTTCATTTGAACTACATTCTTAAATTTTATGAATTTTTCAACTTGCATTTCTAAAAATTTATTCCCTACTCTCAAATTAGCAGTACTTCTAAATCTCCAAAATGCCGAAAGTAACCTTTTCGTTTTTCCAACGATTCTTACCAAGACATGCCTCACAGGCTCACCGTCAAAGAAGAATTTCGTTTCTTGGACGTGAAGCATTCAATCGAATCAACATTTTCTCGTTTCTCTTCTTTCTTCTTCGCGGATACTATTTGCACTGAATAGTATTTAGAACTTGTTTGGGTTTCTTCTAAAGAGAGAATATTTAAAAAAAAATAAGAAAAACAATATTGTGGAGTCCAACGGAAAAGAATCAGGAAACTAAGGCTTTAATTATTTCCTGCTTGTTTCGCTTTTGCACTTTAAGCTTCAAGTCTGCCTTAGGATGAGGTAGAATCTCGTCATTAGTAAACCCCAAAGTAAACTTGAGCTTTCTCATGTCACAATAAAAAATAAGTAAAATAATTAGTTTTGAATCTGTTTGAGGCATACTCTTTCTCCGCTGATCGGATCTGCACATTCAGAATTTTTTAATTTAAGTTTTCCTTGAACTCATTTCTAAAGTCAGATTTAAGCCTTTTGCGTAGAGAGCAACTTTATACTATAGAAGTATTAGAAAATGCAGCAGCTACAGTAACTGAAAGAAATAATTTACTCAAATTTGTTTTATGATACGTCGCTCAATAAGTCTTCATTCTGATACGCATTTAGTAATACTGTTGACAGACGCATATGATTTCCGGATAGTCCCAAGCACCAAACTATATGGGTGAAAATTTAAGGATATACAAACTCTGTAATGCCTTGAGATAGTCTCACCTTTTATATCAGAATCACTTTCTGAATCTATCTAAACTTGTCTGTCCACGAGTCCCTTTGATGTTTGTGCGTGCATTTTCGTGCCCAAGCTACGGTTCGCACCCTTTAAGAAATTCTGTTGTAATTCGACATACCGAGGATTTGCATGAAGTGTTCGTAATAGTCATCCATTATTTGAATCTCGACAAAAATGGTTAACTCTATTGAATGCTAAGTTGATATCAGCACTGTAATGTACAGTTAAAAATAAACCACTTAAAATTTGTATACTTAAGCATAATCCGAGTAAAGATCCAAAATTTTACCCACAAACGATCCCTCTTGGAAATAGTTTGGCTCGGATTATTTCCCCTATAACTCTTTACCTCTGAACCACATTCTATAGAACTCCTTATTTTGAAAGCTTCTTGCAATAATAACTGTATTAAATGAAATGATGCAGCACCGACTTTCTAAAGCTTCTATTGGTTTTCTTTTATCAATAAGTTTGAAAGTAATATAAAAATTCGATATATAAAAAAAACTGAATAAATCACATATTGAAACATATTGTGAAGAAAAAATATATTTTAAAAATGATCTTATTCGCCTGAGTGGCCGAGTAGACAAGAGTCTCGACTAGCAATTCAATGGTCGTGGGTTCAAATCTCAAGTGCGGTAGAGTTTTTAATAATAATAATAATAATAATAATAATAATATTACTAGAAATAAAAGCCGAAAGTCTTAGATGCTAGTGGTTTAAGACTTTAATCTTAGAATTTATTCTTTGACTAAATTTGTATAATAATAATAATAATAATAATAATGAAAATAATCCTAAAAGGTCTACTTAGGCGAACGTAACCAAGAAAAAACATCTTTAGCATCTTCATGAACTCACTTTCCATGAATATTTCAAACTTATTTGTCTATGATCAAGGATGATCGTAGTACGAAAAACCATTCGAAGAGATCCTCTATATGTTCTCTTGCTGACGGGAAAGATGGACGACAGATCTTGATGAAAGCCAACTGTTTGGCGCATATACTTCTAATTTAATTCAAAAGATAGAGTTCGCTCAATACTTATAGGAATTATTTAAATGTATGTTGTAAAATTAATATTTTAAGCAGTCGAGCTGAATTAACAGATTCTCCGAACGACGAATATAATCTAATCACTTAGTGGAATTTTCTTTTCAATAAAGTTTAAGAAATTTCATTACAAATGCCACCCGCCAAGTAAAACTATGTTTACCATCAAGTGTCTAAAAATAACAAATTTTTCTACGTTTCTATCTAACCTTTAAACGCTTTTGTCTTTTAAAGTAGTGGAGAAGACACAGTTTTTCTGTGCATCACTCATACGGAAGCCACAAAGACGTTTCATTTATTTATTCCTATTTTGATTTCAATTGACAAGAAACTATCAATGAAGTCATTATTTATTTATTCAAATTCTCTGAATGCATAAAACGCACATACAAACAAATAGTTGCATATAGTTATCAACTGGACTACTGTCAGAGAGTTATAGAAGGTTTAACACGCATGCTGACAGCGACGAGAAAACTTGCCAGGTTCCTAGTCGACCATTTCCAGGCAACAAAATGGGTCAAAATACCTTGAGTCTCCGCTTGGCGAAAATTCATATCGACTTTGCATTGAATTCATTCTCTAGAGATTTCAAACAACAAACAGCTCCTAACAAGCGACCTTAACTTATGTCCGGCAATAAACGTGTTAAGTTTGCTTATATGTGCGTATGTTTACAAGAAATAATCAAAAATAAAACCAAATTTTATGAGAAAAAAATAAATATTTTTTTTATAAACGAAATGCACTCAGCTCCAAAAAAATGTATTTTCTGAAAGAAAAAAAAAAAAGGAATCATGATAAGGAACTCATAAGCAATTGTTTCTGTGTTTGTGAATTTGTGGTATGTATATATATATATATATATATATATATAGAAATGTCAGGAGGACGAGAAGATAGAAGGGCGGAAGAAAGGGAGAGACCTAGATAGAGGGAGAGGTAGGGAGGGAGGGAGAAAGAGAGAGAGAGTGCGAGTTAGGCAAAAGTATCTCGAAAACCGTCGTCGCTTATCGTACTTTATCTCATATGATGTCGTTCGTGCGTTAAACGCGTGTATGTAGCAAACATTCTTCTAAAACAGAAGAAGACAAAAATCTCAGCTCTCTTTTGTTATGATTCTTCTTTTTTGTGTCTGTTCTGCGCTGTCTTGTTTTTAACCCTCGCAGCCAATCTTTCTTACACGATGTTCGGAAATTATGGTTTGTTTCTTTTCTTTTTCATTTTTTCCTCTGTTTTATGATGTGCGCGAATGTGTTTTGAATGCATATGGATTTTAAAAATAATTATTTAAACAACAACAAACGGTTCATTGAAATGAGTTCACATTTAATGTTCAAAAAAAAAGAAAAAAAGAACGCGGGAATGTTTTTTTTTTTTTTTTTCCTTTTTCATTTTCTTCTTCCTCTTGGTATGTGGAAACAAAAAGCATTCTTATCAAATTCAAACAGTTATGAGCAACCTTCTCTTACAAAGATTAAATGCTGCTCATATGTTTACACAAAATTATGCATAATTGTGTGCAAATGTGTTTGTGCGAGCGCACACACATGGATTTATTTTAAATGCGAAGTATTGACAGTTTTTTCTTTTTTTTTCTTTCTTCGCTGACTAAACTAATCTACACAGTTTTATGTTCGCTTCTAAGCATATTATATAAAAAAAATTGATTGATTGATTGATTGATTAGCTGCCAAGTACTGCCACTAAATTAAACGACAATCGTTTTAGACTAACTTTACAAAAACTTTGACATTTTTGAGAAATTATGCGCATTTGTATGCTAAATACATGCATGTAGTCTTGTATCGAATACTTCAAGAGGGAAAATATAAAGCTTGAGGGGTTCTCTAGACACGCCCGTGCTCTTGATGCCGTGGATAGTTAGCAATTTGATTATGCGTTATGCGGAAGAGTCTAATTATCTGTCTTTCTGTTTACTTTTGTTATTCCCATGTCTATTGCGGTAATCCCCAATCATATGGCATTTCCTCTTAAGGAAAATATATTCTTCTGACTATTCTTTAACGTTGGTTGTAGTCGGAAATTTTCGGTAATTCTTCGCCTTTAAGCAAAAGTATAAGGAGAAAGACATTGCTATCATATATTTCAAAGCTTCAAAACTTTATCTTTTTCGGATCGATTCAAAATCTTACATGGATTAAGTGATTGGCGTTTCTTTCGTTGTCTTTCACTTGACTTTTCAAATGTTACCGGTTAAACTTCCATGATTGGTACGAATAAAAGTGATTCGTCAAAGGTAAATTCCAGACACTCACTCAGCACTTATTGTAACGTCGTTTTCGATCTTTATCCACTGATAAGTCAGTCAACCGACCATCCTTCGTTTAACACAAAAATATTTATATTTCGCGTCTGCATAGTTGACTAAATTATTCCAATGAAAAATTTCCCCTCCCATCCAATAATAAAATATTAAATAATTACATTTTTTTTCCTTATTGAAGCGGATTTCAAAAAACTAGTTTGTCTATCCCCTTAGCCACAAAAAAACTATCTATCAAAGGAAACACCACTTACGGTAAATAACTCGTTTTTAGTGCACAATTTTCTTCATAAATTCTATTAGATTGGCAAGAAAGAAAAGTCGATTTTCTTTCTATGCGTTAATTGAAAACGAATTATGCCCTATCTTTAAATCTCTGGGATTAATTTAAACCATTTTCTCTCTGTATATCAATCGGTAGTATTTGCAGGCATTCCAGGCGAAGGGCAATTCTCCACAGAGGCGCTTACGAGCGTTTCGGAAGAGCAGTTCCCTTTCTATCTAGTCACACTACTGTGAAGTTTAATCAGCATTGAATGAGCAGATTAGGACGATACAGATTCCTACAGGCCGTAGATGTATTAGACGGGCTGAGACTACGGTACTGTTTTGTCGATATGTTCTCTATGTTCTATTGCTTTCCAGGAAAAATGCCTTATCCATAGAGAAGGCGTGCTTTTAAAACTCGGAACGTGCAATACCGGAAAACACTGTAGTTCGAAGTATTTGTGAATTATAACGAGGCTTAAATCGCTCAGGCAGATTTGCTTTGCGCAAAATAGTTGTTTGCAGTTTTACTGATGGCAGAATGCCTTTGCTTCGTATATACCGCTATATCCAGACAAATTAGAACGTTGAAGTCATTTTTTGAGGTCTATCTTTCAATTGATAGTATTTGTAGATTAACTAAGTCCTGCTTGCAAATCTCGGAATTAATTTTTCTTCTCTCCGCGTATCAATTGGCAGAATTGTTGTCATATTGAGTAGCCCTGTCGCATACACATGTCGGCATCGTCGTTTAATCATCTCTGAAGTAATGACTTGCAAACACAGAAAACTATCTCTTGCAGTGCGGTTACTACGAGAAGAAAACGCGTGCAGAAGCTATTTTTGAAGGCCATGCGAACAACGTACTCGTTCAAATTCTGATGTAGGGTAACTAGTAGGCTAAAATTGTAAACCAAACCGGTTTGTTATTAATTATCGGGTTAAGATACAACAAAACCGATTCGTTCCGCTAAGAAAAAGAAGATTGATTCGAGAAGAAGTGCTTGTAAGTGAAATAAGTCATGTCTTTCACCTTCTGCGATCAATTGGGAAAGGGAAAGCCTTCTCCTTTTTTAACACTAGAAGGCTATAAGAGCGGCCAGACAGGCATTTCTAAGAACTGTGGAAGGGCACTATCTCAATCTCCTGCAGAAAGGAAAGCGGCTTTAAGGAAACAAACAGGTAGCAATGAAACTCAGACACATTAACCTTAACCTATAAATTTATGTCAATTTTTCAGTTATAATTTTTAAGTGTATGCTTAGCCTTGAATTGTAGGATTTGGTGGGAAACGATTTAAAGGCGGTCTGTCATTATGATTTTGAGCTTTAACATATATTATGTATGATTATATATTGCAGATCCGAAAGTGGACGTAAATAAAAT
>KK502481.1:1008703-1034265 GCA_000688735.1 Glossina austeni | reverse complement strand
ATATATATATATATATATATATATATATATATATATATATATATATATATATATATATATGTATATATATATTTTTTTTTGCTTTGCACAAGTTGAACATTTAAGCATGCATAACTTTTATAGACTCAGCAAAACTAATGCATGAAAAAGCAAATTAAATTTACTCTTAGATTTGCAACTGAGAAAAAGGAAGCAAAAAATTTTCAATTGGGTTAAGGTGAACTTTGCTTACTTTGAATGATCGTGAAAGTTATGTTTTTTTTCATGGCTTTGTTCGTGGACTAACCGAATCCATTTCCACGTCTAGTCTTTAGATAATTTCAATAAATGCTTGCATCAAATTTTAGATTATTATCATGTTTAAGTTTGTAAGAGTTTGGGATTTTTGTGCTTTAAAATCCTTCCAGGCGTTTATCTATTGTGTATTCATTCTCGGATGTAAGCCGGGTTTTTCGACTAGAAGTCAACGGAAGGGGCAATTTCACACACCCATGATAAGACGCAGACACGTGCGAAGGGCAAGTGGATGAAAAACGAATGAAACGCAAAGAGATGACCGAACAAACGGATAGATGACAGACGGACGTATAACAAATATACGAATGGTAAATAAAGAAGTACCAGGTGGACTGTAGATCGACGTGTGAATAAAACATCGACAAATAATGGACAGCTGACATGCTAGCGAATAATAGACGGATTTATGACAGAACGCACGGCAGATGATTCGGTAACAACCTGGCATTTGAAAGGTGAGCAGCAGGCAGACGGATGGACGACAAGTGCATGAAGAACGCATCATCAGACAATGGGGGAATAACCAAAAAGAAAACGGCCAAACAGACAGAAGGATGGACAAAAAATCGAAAAGACGACCAAGGTGGCCAACTACTCAAATTCTTATGCTAAATGAGCATAGAAATACCTTGTGAGAAGGCTTAGGTGCGTATTTGCAGGAGAACAAATTCTTTCATCCTTAGAGGGCACGAATAAGTAAAGGAGTCACCGAAGCATTACGAATGCCTTCAATGAATGAATTCAATGAGTGAGTTTTATGTTTGCTTTTATCTTACTTGCATTTGCTTATTGCGTGCAAGCACAACGCTTAAGTGCCACCCTAGGCCTTGTCTGTTTTTTTTTTTTTCTATAGAGAACATTGCAATTCGTTTCACATCGATTTTTTGTATATTTAGCTTTTTTTCAGTTTCACATACATACATACAAATTCCGTTTTATTATTATTTGCATCTGAAAAGACCTTGAGTCAGAGTTAGTATGTCGATGAAGAGGCCTAGTTTCAATTACAAGCTTCAGTGCATTGTTATCAAAGTGTAATGTGGCGTCACAAACCCACTTATAGCAAAGTCATGAAAGATTTTTCTCCTTCAATCTATAATTTTCATTGAATTAGTTAAAATTTTTAAAAAATTAAAAAAATATTTCAAAAATCATTAATCATTAACTCATTCATTAAACTGATCTGATATTTTTGCTTTTGTTGGAGAAATTCGTTCAATTATTATAAAATAGTAGTTTTTAGAAAACATGCTTTACATGTGTCAACGAAAGGAAAAATTGTCTTCTTTATCTTTTTCACATACATACATACATACATACATACTATAGAAGAAAAGATTTATTTTAACTTTGCTAATAGTTTTAATTCTCTTTTATTTTTGCTTTTCCATGTTATTGCTTTGTTTTATGATGACAAACGCCTTCCTTTAGGAAATATATATAAAAAAAAGAAATACAATTTTTTTTTTTAACTCAAAATAATTACAAAAACTATTAATTTTTTTCATTTTTCTAATAAACAGGTAACCTACGCATAAAGCGTAATATAAAATTGCTTGCTTTCTAAATTGACGATCCATTGTAAGCAGTGAAGTATTGAAAAGTTTCTTATCAAAACAAAATTCTTTTTCAAAATTTTTTTAAATTTAAAATTATTTTGATATATAAGAGCTGCTGCTATTGTTGCGTAGAAATCCTTCTTCACTTTTCTTCTACCATGTTCGCACTGTTCGATTGTGAGTTTACAAAAGCGTTATTTGCAAACTTGGGAAATTTTTTATATACAAAAAATTATTATTATTATTATTATTATTATATAAATTTAGCCAGAGAATAAATTCTAAGACTAAAGTCTTAAAACACTAGCATCTAAGGCTTTCGGCTTTATTTTTATTAGTATTATTATTAAAAACTCTACGCGCACTTGAGATTTGAACCCACGACCATTGAATTGCTAGTCGAGACTCTCGCCTACTCGGCCACTCAGGCGGATAAAATAAAGTATTTATTTTTTTTAAGGAATTCTTCTTTTCGACTTCCCTTTTCGAATATCACGACTCACTTATATCAAGTTGAGCAAATTCTCTGCGCATATGCCTTTTATTTTATTATATTTATTTTATTTTTATATTTTCTTTGTTCTGCTCTATGCCGAGAACCATTCGTTATATCTCCCGCCCGCTAGATTTTCTGCTAAATTTTTGCTAATCTTTTCCTTTATTTGCCTTTATTTTAGGACACCGTATATTTCCTTTTCAACAGGATTAGTCAGTTGAATAAATGATAGCAATAATTAATGTAATGGGAGTTACAACTCTTCGATTACTCGGGGAGCATTAAAGGGGTAGCCATCTCGGAATCAATGAGGAGCTTACACTCGGCCAAAACATCACATATTTATTGAAAAAAGTTTCACCCAAATGTTCAATCGAGGCCTCTATAGGCAATCATTTCAGACTCTAGCAATCAATTTCAATGCGTAAGTCTTTTTACCCTCAATAATTCACTGTCACCTTTCCAACTCAAATCACTGGGTGCTCTATGTAGCATTTGTTCTCAGGTGCTGGACTTAAAATAAAAAAAGCTTCTTTTTTGAAACGAAAGAAATTAATTTCATAGAGTTTCGAATTCGAAAGCGTTTTTGTTTTCGAATATGCTTCAATTATTATTATATTTTGCTTTCTTAGAGACAAATGTTGAATTTTTATATGTTTATAGATTTTTTATGTTATGAGAAATGAGTTTTGAAGAATAAGAGGGAAATTAAGTAACCACACAAAAACTCATGATTCTCGCTTGAATCTTCAAATAATTAAAAATTCGCAAGCTATAGTAATCGATAATAAAAACAAATAAAATTATTGTAGCGCCATCATTAAATACCCTACTTCACTTCGCTTGGTACACTTATTCATATAACACTTTTCAAAATACGGCCGTCAACGGAGAGTGTTTGGAATGCCGGTCCTGTTTGAATCATTTCCAATAGAGTTCGTGCTTGGGCCGAAATATGTCAGTGTGTACCAAATTTCATGAAAATATCCCAAAAATTTTAAACTGCGGTTTGAACACAAGAAAATGGACAGACGGACATACAAGTTTAGAGCGATTCGGTGTAATAGAAGGTGGATTTATCTCAAGTTGTTTTAGTTGTCGTACATACCCGCAAAACTTGATTAGACCCTTGTATCACATTTGGCTTGGAGTGTAGTGACATCAAGGTAGGAAGACTGTGTAATATTTGAATATTTTTGTCATTTTTAAGGTTCTATTAAATACGTTACATTGCAAACGCTCGGGGAGGAGGCTTTAACCTTAAACTTAAAGTTCTCTGATAAAATAGGTTATAGGTTATAGGGATTATATTAAATAGTCTAGACATTGTTTACCTGTAATTTAGATCATATTTCAATGAATTTAAAGATTTTTAAATTCCGTAACTCAGTTAATTAACAATTCACACTTGTTTGAATATATATAACAAGGCAGCAAAACAAAGGCTTGATAGCAGTCTTTTTTTTTAAACATACTAAAAAAGAAAAAAAACAAAACTATAGAGTTTCCTTTGCTTTTGTGAACAGCACTTCCGCTTCCTTATGTTTGAATACAATTAAAATAAATAAGAAAGGACACAACATCGCAGTGTTATAGTCAACTAGTGTTTTTTTTTTTCTTTTAATAAAAATAAAAAATTAAGTAAATAAAAGAAAACAACGGTATTTTCTATACTTAATTGTTATTTTCCTTTCATGCTGTTCTCTACAACAAGGTAAAGATGTAAGAAAGCCGAGTGAAAAAAGGAAAAAATTAGACAGACAAACAAAGAGGTCTACATCTATTCCCTTAATCAAGCTGATCAAAAGTTCATATGCTCTATAAGGTCTCAATGCACAAGGAAGTTATGAATATTTATTCGGCAACTTCATTAAAGTAAATAAATCTTAGATCAGGAGCATGTTATGGAATTTGTCCGATCTCTTTTTTTTTTCTTTGATGGCAAAAGAGGACTAATTGTGTGTATGTAAAAGGTTTTTCTGACGTCATTGTAGGTGCTTTCAATCACGGATAAATAATGAGACTTTGACTTGACCTAAAATGTTTCCCTCTTATTGATATAGAAAAGATATCACTCGATTCGTACGCTTAAAGTGTGTTGAATTTCCGTCAATTGATTTTTTCTTTTTGCGAGTACATATATAAACAAAATTAATTTTGTATTTGTCTCTGTTTTCTTTTGGATTCTGTCAACTTCAAATTATGAGAATATTTAAAAATTTTTCTCACACTCCTACTCATATGTCAGGGTTTTGCTTTAACAGGTGCCTTGGCTTCTCAGCATTTGCATTATGTCTCATCTATCAGTTTCTTTTGCATGCATTGAGTCTGCTATTGCCATTGCAAGCCCTCACAACTATAAATTGTAGATTGTCAGTGCATTGTCATTCATTGCCAATGCTTTTTAAATAGTCTTCACATAAAAAGATAAAAAGATATGAATTATTTCCCACTGGAATGCATTATGCATAAGTGATTCGTTATTGAGGCGATTAGAAATATCAGCATTTTCTCTCTAAAATATGAATTCATTATAAAATTTTATATAGCAATTCAACGTACAATTTAGGCGTTGAGACGCTACTACACTGGTGGACGGAAAAGTAGGTGTATGTTGTTTCATATCGAAGGAAAGTAAGTATTCTTTTCCATTCTCTTCCATTCTCTTATCATATTAATATTTGAATGCTTCTTTTGCCAAATCGATTAACTCCATATTTGGTATTTCATTAAATTTTAATATCAAAGCACTTCATTAGCTTCTAACTGTACATATTCAAAATGAATTTCTCTAATAATAAGTATTAACCCCACTAAATGACAAAATCGTTTTAGCCATTGAATAATAAATAATTTATAATAAATAATTTATCATTTTTCTCAACTTCGTGTTTTATGAAGTTAATCGATTTGGCAATTGAAGCATCCATTCATCATTTACTTACAAAGTGAGAACAATTCCGTATTTAAAAATAGATTTAGAGTTGTGCTAGCTATAAACCGAAACTTAAAAGAAGTTCAGTTCAAAAATATGGTATGACTCCAGCTTGGCAGGGAAATGGGTGTTTATAAAATAACTTTACTTTTTGTACTTAAAAGTAATCACTTTTATAGGACACAATGCAGACAGTCAGTTGCCGGTATAACCACCATCGCTTTTAAGGACAGCTTGGATTTTCAATTGTCCCAGGTCTGGACTGGGATATTATGCCATACTCTTTGAATATTTTTGCACAATTCTTTTTTATTGCTGCAGGAGATATAATGCTTTACTGCTTCTCTAACATTCTCAATAGGATTGAGCTCAGGGGAGTGACTTGGCCGTTTAGTGACATTTAATTTATGCATCCAGAACCATGCCCTCATCAAATTGAATGAAGATTTTAGATTGTTATCCTGCTGAAATCTCCATAACAGTAGTATGTTTTCTTTAGCATGCGGTAACATTTAAGTTTCCAACAACTTTTTATGTACCAATCTTTTCATAGTGCTTTTTGGGATGTATCAGAAAGACATCCTCTTAAGAAAAGCAGATCATAAGATTTCTTGGGCCATGCTTCGCTGTTTTTTTGATAAATCTAATTTTTCTGATATCTGATCTAATTTTTCCCCATTTGACCGAGATACACTATTTCCCGCATCATTTCCAAACAAATTTATTTTCATCTCAATGTTTCAAAGCATATTTCTCTACATTTTTTCGACTTCTAGTCTGCATCAAGTTTTGTGAGCTAAAGCGAAGTTTTTCTTTTTTTCCAATTTAACTTTTGTAAGCAAAGTACATTTTCTAGTTACTATTGCCAGTAGACTGGCACCTCATAAACGTCGGCGACCAGCATCGCTTCGAACTTCATTGAAAATTGCTGTAGACGTCTTAAAGGGATCTGGATTTGCTAAAATTATAATGTGACTATCGGAAGCAGAAGAAGCTTTAACTGCTCCATGTCTCTTAATATTTTTTTGGGCTTTTAAAACATTTGTGACGAAATTTTGCGACCGACCTAAGGATGCGATAACAACTTTGTACGCTTTTCTGCGATTTCGAGGCTTATGACCTGGACGTCCTTCTTCTTCGCTACAATGATTTGCTCCGTCCGTCTAACATTGGCTTAAGAATTAATTCATATTACATTTCCTCCTCAAGACATGCCTTTACAATCCACTTCTACAGCAACAACATTTTACTTTTTATAACTTTAAAGAGGACGCACCTATTTCACTGTCCACATTCAAAACCTAATAAAGCAACATAGAAGCCCTCAACTTTTTACTGCAAGAACCACGTGGGAGATTCAGTATGAACAGTTTTGCGTCATCTAAAAACGGTGTGTGTGATTTTCTGGAATTTCTATGGCGTAGGATTCAAAAATACATCTCGGACTTATTTTTCTGTCCACCAGTGTATAAGTATTTGAAATCTATCGTATAGTCCGTCTTCTGCCTGCCTAAACCTATCTAAATATTTGCTATCTATTTTGTATTTGACGGACTGAAGGTCAAGGTTATCGTATATGATAAATATTAGCCCTCTGGGTTAAAAATCGATTATTGGACTATTTTAACTATTCTTCATATAAGTTGAAGCAAACTTCCACTTCAGCAAACTATATATGTGTACATGAGAAGAGCGATTTTAAGAGCTTTACTACAAAATAAAAGTTTTTATTATGAAAGGTAGCTTTCGAGGTTTTATAACATTTACCTCCGAACTTGAGCGAGCTACATATTATTTAGTAACACTCGGCAATACTATATTTCTTGGTATATAACTTAGTACATCTACACGAACTGCGCAATTGTATTAAATATGTTTGTGAGTAGATTTAATTTCCATGCCACGTGCACCCTTGCCGGTATTTGCTAACAATTTAAATAATATTGAATACAAAGAAAGTATCAAGAAAGTCTGTCTGTCCGTCTGTGTAATATCTGTGGTAAGTATTCTCCTGATCACAAAATTGACTTCAAATTTGGTAGAAATATTGGCAGTACTTGCATGCAGGCTGATATTGAGAAGGGTCCAAATCGAAATTCTTTGAACACGAAAAACCGGGCGGGAGGCATAAGCATCCAGTGAAGATATAAAGTGAAATCGAATCATGGGCATTTTAAGATGAAAGTTAACTCATTAACTGTCAAAGATACTGGCATCACGTATGTGTAAAAAAAATTGCCGTTATTACGGTTTGTTGTTCTGTAATTGTATTGTTTGGCTTTCGCTATTACTTACCTGCAGTGGTCTTTTCCGTCCCTCAATTGCTCTCAATTTTTTTTCCCAAAATTCTTCGCAACAAACATTCTGCTAACACGCATCGAGGGCATCGCCTGAGTGGCTGGTAAAGTACATAACAAAAGTTTCCACTTAGAGTGTTGCTAGGTTAAGAGCAACATCAGAGGTGTTATAATGTATTACAGCAAGCACTACGCAAATCATATCTACTGCAATACTACTACTACAATACTGTCCTGTTTCTTGTATTGGCTTTGTTCAAAGATAACTTTGCATAAGCTAGTCGCTTGTCAAGTATCGTGTTTAAGGCTTGCGATAAAATGCTATCTCAAATGTTAATTTCAATCATTCATTCATTCATTCATTCATTCATTCATTCCGTATTAATTATTTTCTAAAAGTTGACCCATTTTTTTTTTGTAAATTACTTTCAAAAAACCCTCAAAAAGCTGTTTTCGAAGATTTGTTTTCTTTTGTGTTGCTATTGTTGCAAAATTTAATTTTATTAAACATCGGTTTTTATTATAGCACAACATGCCCAGAAGGAAACCATATTTTTAGCAAAACAAATTCAAAAGCCACAATTCGTTTCCGAAAATCACGCACGTCATCTATTGAAAATAAATAAGAAGTCAGATCTTTGTTTTTTTCCCTACTTTATGCACACTCTCTTCGGGTTCGTGCAAAAAAAAAATAAAGAAGAAAATTGGACTTTGGGGTAAGTGACGATGGTGACATATGTAAGAATTTCATTGTTTGTAAAGCTCTTCCAAATGTCTTACATGCATAGCGAGTATGGCCTGAAGTAAAGATAACAAAAATGAAAGTTTCATTCGTTATGAGAAGAACTTTGAACCATTTACTCGTTTTACTCGTTATTTTTGGTTTCATTCTTCTCTCTTCGAAATGTTTTCCCCATCATTCATAAACCTAAGAAATTACGTCATTATAATATTCACGTTGTTTGTAATATTTACCTAAACCGTGCGTGCAGTGAATTTGGCTCATTTTCAATGCTTTCCTAGCGTCCAGCAGAACGACTTTTTCGTAAGAGTCCAATATTTTGTTATCATAACCCTTTTTATAACCAACTTTCCTTTAGAACGTACGGCAGCTTTTCACGCTGAAAGAATAACAGACAACCTCAGCCCATATACCGGTAAACGACAAATGGAAAGGCAAAGCCAATACACTGCCTGAGTTGGTAGCGGTTATGAGTATTACAACTGTTTTTCCTTTTTTACTAATGAGAGAATACGTCAAGCAACTTGCGGTTTTTTCTTTTCATTTCATTTACGGCAAGAAAAGTTAGTTATAATAAACTTTCTGTTACGCTTGTGACGTCAAGGCTAGATTGTAAGTTAACAGACATCCAAAATCTGAATACTGAAAACAGGTGCAAAATGTTCGATTTATTCGTTCACAAAGCTGACATATTCCCCCAGTCAAATAGTAAATCGTGGGGAACCGCTCCTGCTTTAGTACCTCGATATAGTGCAGATCGTAGGCGGTAAAGGATTATTCGAAAAAGAACAAGCGATCGAAAGATCCGTAAGCGTATATGTGGTACGATTTGCCAACTGATACATAAAGAATTTGTTTTACTTGTCTTCCTCACGGGAAGGTTTTTTTCACTTTTTTCCAGGATTAGTTTTACGTACGAAGAGCTTCCGTGTAATTGCTGGTGGAAGCCCAAGTGACGGCCCCATTTAATTTACATAAAATTTTGGGGAGCCTTGCTTCCATGTATGTCTGAAGGTACAGGTTCTTTTAATAAATTAAATTCGATTTAATTCATCAATTTTTTTCACGTAGCGATGCGTATTCAACATTCGTCTTATAGCGAACAAACATCTTTTCACTTGTTCGATATAATATCGTTTAAGTTATCAGCGTTGGATAAAGGGGGAAAATTACGTAAAAATCAATTTACTTTATATCGGCCAACTGACAGATGTGTAAAGAGTTAAGAGTTTTTTCAAGTATTTATTTTGTACAAACATTTCCAGTGACTTAAATGATTTGTAAATATTTATGTTTAGGTGGACATAAATTCAATTTGTGTGGATGTGAAATTTGAGTTACTTACTTATTGCAAGATGTAATTATAATTTTAATATTTTTAGACTTAGTATGTGGTGGTTGTCGTGGTGTTATAAAAATTAAAAAAAAATGCCAGTTCACCTGGAAAATTATTTTTTACATTTCGATTCCTTTCTTATTCGAAAATACGATATACATACATATAAAAATTAAGTTAAACAGAATGATTTTATCTAAGAAAGAGCGGTAATGTACAGAAGCTTAAAGGAGTGAATAATTCAGTGGCACAAATTCTTATTTACTTAGTCGTCGAGTAGGAAGCTTGTAAAGATTGTTTAAATTTGAATACAAAAATATTTCAATTATTTGTCGACTTTCTCATATGTCTTATGGTCATATGTTCGGACGGCGATCGTGTTCTGTTGGAAACTAATTGGCAAAGAAGCCTTTCATTGCCAAGCGTATCGAAATTGTGACAGATAGACTTAAATTTCGCATTACCGATAACATGTTAAGGTGGACTGAGTGGAGCGGATTTGCGTGCGTGGTAAAGAAAATAAAATATGTTTTCTTTAGGGCTTAGTGCACACACAACTTTAAATTAATAAAAACATAGAAGAGCTTTAAAGAAATTCGGTTTAAAAAAATTTTAAATTTTTATTATTAAATGTCAGGCTTTGAATTTAAGGGCTCGATTATCTATTGTCAACGCTACGTCACGTATTGTGAAACCAACGAGAAAATTTATATATTTATTTGAGGCCTTTGAAGTAACTCAAATTGAAAGATAAACTGAAATGCATAATTATGGTTAAGGTGCAATCGAAGGTATGACCATCAGCCGCCTAGATTGCTTATAGTGTATTTTTGTTTTTCTTTATGACCACACGACCGCCCACACTAAGGAGTTGTCTTCTATAGGTGTAGCACAGTTATGCTCAGAACGAAGTGGGGAAGAGAAGGTAGAAAGTGGCCGCAGTTAAGCGGATTTGTGACCTTGCGGCAAGTGTTTTGTCTTCATTGACTAAGAACTCACACTATAGCTATGGACAAGTGGGGTCAGATCACATTAAGATTTGAATCCGCGAATAGTGATTTGACAGTCGCGACTCTTATTTCTTCGTTAGCGAAGAACTTACGTTTTCTTCGTTTAAATCTCTACACGAATGTACTCAACTAAAGTTGAGACGATTTACTTTTTGGTAAGGTTCACATAACGCCAACATTTTACTAAACAGCTGTATATTGAAGATTTTTACAAAAAAAAAAAAGAAAAAGAAATGATATTATTACGTAATTAGTAAAATGTTCGCTTTGCCAAAAAAAAAAGACATAAATATTTGATGAATAACAAAATAATTGCAAAAAAGGTCAATCTTTTACTTAGTAGTGTGTTCGAAGCCAAGCAGAGTATATATATATATATATATATACCTATTTCGCCTGAAACGAGACAATTTGTCTCAAATAAATTTCATTTTAAAGAAACTTTATTTAAAATGGTTTTCAATATACATTTTCCGCAGATATTATAGCACAGACGGCCTTACTTCGATTTCCTTCGGATGATACTTGAACTTGACCTATCAACCGTTCTAATGCCGAATTTGATGTCAAATTTATCTGATTTTATCGGCATGTATTGAGTAAAAGGGCACCTGGCTTTACTACTACTACTACAATTGCTCATAGACTGCGCCAGGTTTATAAAAAGGCTGGCTGTTCTCAATAAATTGTTCCTATACTTCATTACTTAATGAATCAATAATGATTCACATCCGTTAAGCTAGGTATAGCGCCTAGCGTTTTCCGGAGGGCAAGAGATTAGTAATTGCATATACACGTCATAATTTTCTTAAAAACCAATACAAAAAAAAAAAAAAATTAGTTCAGTTTTTCCAAATATATAAAAGAGTCAAATTGACTCGCCCTAGCAAAATAGTTTTAATAAAATATGTTTGGCCACGATGCAGGGAAGCACTTGGAGAATGTTTGCCTCCTTATCAACAAATAATCGAAATCATCAAATGCTTTGGTTAGTATAATAACAGAAATAATAGATTTTTTTTTCAAGTGAAGCCGTTACATTTTTAAATTGTTCACCTTTTTTTTCTTAATAGAACATCTGTTTGCGATTGTGGCGTGTGCCGGCAATCGTTGAGTTTTAAGTGAAGCCTCCAGCATGAAATTATTTCATATAATTAAAGCGGACTTATAACAATAGGCTCAACATGCCTTCGTGGCGCAACACTCAAATTGTGTTTGCTTTCAACTCTTAAAGTGAGAAGGAGAGAAAAAATGCGATCAAACACATGAACACGAAACTACTCAATTCTTTCCTGAATTGAGTTATGCACTCAAGAGTGCGATGCATTAGCTCAATATTTAAGGGTTGTATACGAAATCACAGCATCTTTGTTGTGCGTAATTTGTTAAGATATTCGTAACAATAGATCTCTTTTATAAAGCGGCTCAATAATATTAGGCTCAATATTTATTAGGGATTCCTTTCGATTGTTATAAATCATAATGAATTTTCCGTGAACATTGAACCAATAGGGGAAAGTTTTTTATTTTGTGAATTTATAAGAAAAGAGGCTTTTCAGGTAGCTTTTATTGGAACGTGTCTCAATTTTGATCAAGCAGCGATAATTGCTTCTTAGAAAAGATTAATATGTAGTTTCATTCAAGAATTTTGTAAAAGATTGACGTGTATCACGCAGACGTAATGGGAATTTCTTACGTAGGATTGCAGCCTTTTTTTATTGGGAAGGTATCTACTATTTAATGCTGTCTATGATCTATGACCCCTTAGGTTTCGTAACTTAATTCGGAAGTAGACGATTTCGAGTTGATTCGACAATCGTATGCGTCTTTATAAGATATTATGTTGTTTCTCCTACGTCAACTATATGAGCATCGAATTGAAATCGAAAATGAAATTTTTATTTATCACATACCGTACCTTGAACAAGTTTAAGCTTCGCATTTGCTTTTTTCGTTTGTAAATTAGATTTTTTCCTAATTTCTCACGTAAGGCTTCGGGCCGATTTAGTTATGTTCATTTGTTCGCCCAGCCGTTCACCGGAATGACTAGCTCTCCGTCTGTCCTTCCGTCCTGTAAGCGCTAATCGGATCGCTCGTTCATTTGTTATGCTATCCTGCTCATCCGTCTTACGTATTGGCGTTCGCCCAGCGGTCAGCCCAATATACGTCTATCCGTACGTGCGTTCCTTCTTCGCTATTTGAAAACTCTGACCGTTACTAACATTAAGATAGTAACTTGAAACTTTGCCCAAGAAAGTTCTCAGGCGGAAGTCGCGATTACATTTGATAACGCGCGTAGTTTGCACACAGGCACAAACGCAAAAAAGAAACTTACAACCTGTAACACGCATTGATGGACAACTGAGTACAAATACTTATAAGCGACGCATAGAAATTGACTGTAGAAATGGTTCCAGTCGGCCGACTATTATGCCGACAATTAATAAGATTTCAATTTTTATATTTTGGACTAAGGTTGCGGACATCAAATATTTATTCAAGGGAGAATATATTTTTTTGCACGTTATTCAGATTCAAGTAATTTGTATAAATTTCTTACTACAAATAAAAATGAAAAAAAATTTTTGTTTTATGTTAAGTTCTTTTTGTTTGACTCTACGAACGCATTACCACAAAATTCTCCTCAGAAAACCAGTTATAACTGCGCAAGTCATTTTGGTTGTTTTTCACCCCTATCTCGCGTCTTTGAACATATATAACGATTATAATACTATGTGTGTATGTAAGTTAACATACTTAGATCGGCATAAAATATTATGCTTATATAAAAGAGTAACAACGTCTAGGGGTTAGAGAAAAGGAGAATTTCGAAAAACGTTTGCGTGTCGCGTCACAAGACTTGCGCACACCTGGTCACACGTTTAAACAGCTAGACATAGAAAAAGATTTTTTTACTTACATTAATAAAGCAAGTGCTTCAAAGCTCAATTTTCTTTAATGTTTTCCTCCTTGCTATGCACATACACATACAGTTTAAGGATTCACAATACCTTCAGTTATGCTTCGGTAAGAAAATTTCAATAATTTATTCTATAAAAATTTACCTAAAGTACAGTTAAAAATACAGTAAAACAAAAAATGTCTTTAAAAACAAACTTTTATTTACAACAATTACCAAGAAACTGACATTCAACGCAGCAGGATCTTCTTTCATGGTTACTTTATCTAATAATGATTTCAAATACAATTTGCTGAAGACCTATGGCCTAAACTTCCAAATTGACACACAAAACTAATCGCTTTCTTAGTTTCCGCGTGTGTTTGTGAAAATCATTGTCGCTATTCAGTTCCGTAAATTATCATCGATTTGGTTAAAGGCATACAAAATAATCGTAAAACCATTATCTGTGCATTGAGCCGATGTTCGAAGTAGAAATTTGCCTTTAAAAATGTCATCCTTGAACTGGCTGAAGGATAATTAACGAACGTTCCGGTCTGTGGCCGCTCATAAAACGATAAAACGCGAATTTTGGATATTTTTCTTCTTTGTTTTTTTTTCTTTTTTTTTTTTTTTAGAAAAATCACGAAAAATACAAAAATTGATTTGAGTTGTAAAGCAGTCAGTCAGTCATAAGAGAATATTGAAAATATGATGATTTTGGGAAAGCATATCTTTAGTAAAAAGTCAACCTTGTGAGTAATGACACGCATTAAGATTTAATAGTTTTTCTAATAATTGAAGTATACTAAGATATGTCACAAAGTAAGACTGAAATAAACATTTTTTTTTTTTTTTTAATCTTCGGATTTCTTAAGAAATTTTATATGGAAAAAGTTACATAATAGCGAACTTTATTAGATCGATGGCAATGAGTAATAGGCCTGCGATCGGAAGGTAGTAAAACTTATTACATTACAAATCAACTCACATTTGTCTCAAATTTCATGCGTGCGTCCTAAGCAGTTAAAGAAATGAATTTGTTTACGTTCCACAATCTTCGATTCCACTTTATGTCTATCTTTCTTATATAGTGATGTCTGAGGAAGGGTTTTTTTAATTTGAAGAGTAAATCGTGCGAATAGAACGCTTTACGAAATGCTGTGATTTAAATTTCTGGTGAATCAAATCGTGAATCCAATTGAATCAAAACACGGAGGTTTTTTCAGTTCCGAGAAGAGAATAAAAGTCACAGATGGCTAAAGTAGGGGAATATGACCGATAAAAGTTGCATTTCTAGTCTCGAAAGTCTCGAAGGCCTGATCAAGTCTGAGAAGACGCTTTATCCTGACACAAAGATCCAGACCCAGTTTGCTCATAATCTAGCGAATAGAGCCGACATATGATACTTAAATAGAAAATTCTTGCGAACGCTTTGGCCCGGCGGAGGAATTTTTAATGCATTATGCCTCGATAAACGAAGAAAACAAGGCTTAAATCTTTTCACGATCCGAGTGTTAAATGAAGTATAGGAAGGACTTTGTGTGCCTGGGTATCACACGTACGGATGTATTAAGGGGAGGATCCTTTTAAAGTGTGGCGATCAATAGCGAACACACATCTTGTGCATTATTTTTGATATTTTACCCTGATAAACCTTTATTATAGAACTTGTTGCTCTATCTACTTGACCTTGCACTTACTCGTTCAGTGTAAATAAATTATAATAATAATGATATTCTTCTTCATCGATCGATTCTTGGGTTATGTGCAACTTAAGATCAGTACTTTTCGTTTTTTTTTTTTTTTCAAGTGTAGACGAATGTGTGCATAAGTAAAGATCTTTTTCAAGCTTCCAAGACTCGGTATTGATCTTCCTAAATTTAACTTCGGTAAGTGCTTGAGCCACTAGTGAAAGGTTGGACGTATGCCATCAAACCGATTCAGAATCTTACATCGACCAAGACTGCTGGAAATTATGCCTACAGCGATGGTCAGATTAAAGCAAATGGTTGATCAATTTAAGATCTCATGCCGATATCAAGTCAGATCTTCTGGATGTTGAATGTGGAATTCAGTTTGGTGATAACTATGTTTAATAATATTAAGCCTATTAAATATTTTCTACTACCGTTATTGTGGTTATTTTCGCCTGGAACAAAAGGAAGTCGATAATCGTCGTAGGATGTCAAATGTGATTTGTAGAGTTGGGTTCGTAATTATTCATCATATCTGAAGTTTTTCTCGAGTAATTATTTCGATCCTAGGAATCGGGAAAGCGAAAAGACAAACTGTCACGATTGCTAAGGTGATATGTGTCGTGTATAGCGTTTCTCGTTAAGAATATTATAAAATTCAATAACTGGACTTTTTGGTCGATTTAGCGGGACGCTGCCTGTTCTTCTGGAATTGAAAAAATAAAATTTCCAATAAATTCTAATTTCTCCCAAAAACAAAACTTGGGATCGTGGCAAACCGTTGCTGGCCGTAATTTCGATTAACGAAAAAGCTATGAATTGCGCACTGGCTGATAACTGAGCAGATTTTCATGGTTTCAGACGGTTTGCCAGATCGCTAACTTGAACGAATGGATGAGTTTTGCTATCTAAAAACGTTATTAAATCGAAAGTGGTGATCATTGCAGAGAAAGATTTTCAAGATGATATTCGTCACATTAGTTGGTGATAATATTAGAGCCAGAGCATTAAAATTATATCATAACTACTTGATTTCAATTTTTACATTAATCAGATTTTTAATGCAAAATCTGCCTACATTTCGTGCCTAAGAAGGGCGCTTGATAGATGGAAAAAAATCTCGGCCATAATCATAACATTTTCTTTGCAATGCAAAACCGACTCTGGGGCCTGAGGGCGATCTTCATTTTTCGATATAAATCCGTTTTCGCTCATTATTTCGAATCGAAGAAGATATACTTTTTTCTTTTAATATCATTATAAGCATTGACAAGAGTTTCGTTTGATAGAAAGTTTACTGACATCTTTAGCGTTTCAATTTATACGCATTTGTTTGAGTTTTTATATGAAAGAACTTAAAACTCCCTTACGATCATGATACAGTGCTTGATAATCTAAATATCAATGCAATTTCGTATTTGTTAAGATGTCTTGGAAATGTTTTCTTCAATCTCACCCTATTCGGGTAGCGAAATAGCTCAAGCACAACGACCTTACGCATACGAAACTGGGGTGGTCAGATGCCTTATTCTACTTGTTGTTGTTATTCCCTTTAACTAAGAAAGTTTCCTTTTTTTTTTGTTTTTTATTCTCTTTCCTAAGTCTTTACATTCAAACCTTAAACTATAAAAGTCACAGCTGGCATTATTCTTATTCTTGTCACCGATTTTCATTTCTCAAAAAAAAAAAAAAAAAAACAAAAAAAAAAACAAAAATGTTCGTAGTTCTTGAAATTTTCTATAAAATTTATTTCACCCTTCGCTGATTTTCTCTTTTTTCCGCTTTCACATAACAACTTAAAGTTATGCCAGGATTTTTTTTTCTTAACTAATACTTTTGCAACGGGGAGGTTTTCACCCCTCCTTTGCATTGTATAAACCGATAATAATTCGATTCGAAACAAAATGATCAAACATATGTTGAATTCTTTTGGTTTGTTTGGTTGCGAGCCAGCCGTGTGGTACTAAGGAACTCGTGTGAAATTTTCGAGATGAATTTTATAAATTTTTATTTTAGCGAAATACATACATTTCAATATATATATATATATATATATATATGTATATGTGTCTACATATGTATCTAGATATGCAAGAAAAAATATGTAGTGAATAACAAAGAAAGAAAATCATGATTTTATACCCACTTTTCCTAGATAATAAGAATTGGGTGAGAAATTTTAGTTAGCAAGATGGGATGCATGAGAAGAATTTGCGCAGCATGCTTGATATCGATATACCTTTTTCTCGTCTTGTAAGTAAGTATTGGTCATCTGAAAATTATGCTTAGGAATGTGGCAGACATGCGTAAGGCAAAGGCGAACATTACTTTATTTATAGAAAGTTATTGTGAAAGCAAACGCAAATATGTATTACGGTTAAGAATTTGATCGAAAAGTAAATTACGTTAAGAGTTCGCCGTTCGCGTGTCTTGAACCTTTTCGAATATATTATCAGCAGGAGTTGATCGCATATGGTTTATCTCTTAGCGAATCTGGAGAACATATTTTTAGCTTAGAAATATTAATTTAGAAAAGCTTAAGTAAAAGAAATAATTTTTATTTGCTTACGGCATTAGAGGAATGTTTGCAGAACTCTACGCAAGTGAAGGCTTTTTCGAGTTTCTTCTCTCCCGTTAAATGTTCTTTAGCGACCGTAGGCCTTTCGTTTAATATCTCTTCTTCTTAAAGATAATAAGATGTGCCTCAATTTAACAAGTGCAGGTCACTTTAGCTTGTTATGTTGACGTAGAGCGTTTTAGCACAAAAAAGACTTTTTTTTTAATTAAACCACTTGTGTAAGAAAAATTGTTTTACTCCATAAAGAAAATTCTTGTCCTTTTTTTTTTGATGTTCTTTGTTGATATTTACATAGATTCTTTTGCGTTAACAATCACAATATATTGGATTCACAGGTGAAGAGCTTCCTTAAATATTTGTTTTTACAGGACTTCGTTTACAATGAATCGGTTTATAAGGTACGGCGTTTGTCTTAGTATATACGCGAAACTTGCTTTCCCTTTGACTTTTTTTCACGTCTTTGTGCGTCGGTGGTATATGGAGTTTCTAAAATTTGTTCCTAATATAGGCAACCACTGTAGAGCTATAGCAGTTGAAACGGCAAAAGGCTGTAGAGTAAAAGTCGTGATCTAGCCTCAGAAGAAGTGAAGAATAAAATGCTATCCATCTGGTTAATGGGAAAGATCTTCGAATCTTTTAAGATTTATCGGAGTGGAACTATCCCACAAATTCGGAGGTTGGTGTCTTTGCTAAGAATGTTTTCGCTAAGTTACGTTTTATCGCCAATTAAAAAAAAAATAAATAAAATAAGTGTTGAAATTACATAACATTAGGAAGCAAGCAACTATAAAACAAGCTAAGACTTTGATTGCGATCGCAAAACTAAAAAAACTAAATATTGCTACTAACGTTAGACTGCGTCATACGCAGCTGAAGTACAACCACTGAAAGGATACAATACACAAATCGAGTTATAATAACTTTCAGAGACATTACGTAACTACATATTATGTCTTGAAAAGTGTTGGAAACTATCATTACTATATCCGTGTTTTATCACCGACAAACTCGCCCCCAACAATGGCCTCCCCATGTAAATATAATAATGAATTTAATGCCTCATGTATAGGGGGAGGGTATATTTGTGGCGATTTTGGCGGTGATAAATCCTGGATATAATAATGAAATTGGGTGTTCCTTATAGGCTCCAGCGTCATTTAAGGCATATGAGAAATCTACAGTTGGTTACATTAAGATTTTTCATAATTTTGTCTATTGCTAATTTTCGTCATTTGTACATATACATACACGAATAGTAACAATACATTTTTTTTGGCATTTTTTATAACACCAGGTATGACTTTTGTTTGTATTTTCTATTTTTGTTTAGTTTTTCTCAACACCCCTTTTTTCTATCAATATCGTTCAATTGTCAATTACCTTAACAGAAGCGCGCACGAAAACAGCGCACATTTTAAGAAAGACAATTTGGTCTACATACAGTGAGGCTAACTTCACGCTAGTTAAGATTTTAAACGCACTGTAGATATCATCATTTCACTTTATTATCTCTTGATTCAAGTAGGACTACATACCTAATAACATAATAACCCGATAACCTCATGCGGATCTATTAGTCTTTTACTGGTCTTTTCCACATTATCCACATACTTTTTCTGGAAGCTGTCAATATACTGACTGATCATCAGTTTAGATTTCGGCTTAATCGCTGTACACGGGAGCAATGCCTCAGGGTAGCTAATATAATTAGAGATAGTTTGGAAAAAAAAAAAATATTATTCCTCGGCATTTCTTGACGTAAAACAAGCTTTTTTGACAAAGCTTGGCATGTGAGTTTATTGTGTAAATCTATAAAATATCTTTTGCCCGCATCATTTTCTGTATTGTTAGAATCTTACTTAAATGGGAGAACTTTTTACATAAACAAAGACAGCAATGAATCAGAAATTTGTGCAATAAATGCTGGAATTCCAGAAGGAAGTTTTAGGCCCAATATGGTACACGATTTTTACCTCGGACATGCTTATTTGTAACGATGTTACAATTGCTACGTATTCAGATGATACAGCGATATTAGGTGTTAGCATCAGTTCTACAGACGGTTTGGATATTGTCTCAGGACCATTACATGCGACAGAAAAATGGACCAGAAAGTAGAAATTGACGCATTTTACATTTAGCCTTAGAGAAGAAGATCGTCCTACCAATAAATAAAATGGCGTAACATTTCTAATATCCACACCAGATGAAATATCATCATCTCCAAAGCGACAGAAGATTAACTTGGAAAAGGCCACAACAGCTAAATGTGAAATCAATGAAAATTTTCTGGTTTTTAGGGTTAAAATCCAAGTTTATTTCAAAGAACAAAATTTTACTCCACAAAACCATTCTAAACCCAGTATGGACGTCCAGCAATTCTAACATGAAAATGTCAGAGAGATATCAATTCTAAACCTTAAGACTAATCACAAATGTTTCTTGGTTTGCGAGCATTCACTTTTTACATAACGATCTTGATGACCTGAAAATCAAAGGTGCAATAAAATCCTTTAGCGGCAATTACTTAGACGGAGGAATCCTGCACACAAATTTTGAGCTGTAAGCTTATTAGTCGATAGTTGATGAAGTAAGAGGCCTGAAAAGACACCACATACAAGAACTTCCCTTCATATCGACACACTACTCATACTCTTAATGTTTACTCAAAGCCAAAAGTCAAAAGTTAATTAAGTTCCTGGAAGTTAAGTAAATTAAGTTTCTGGAATTTAATTATTGTGTTATGTTACGGCTTTTCTTTTCTTTTGTTGTTAATTCATTTGCTAAATGTTAACTGTAAATAGATTGCAAGTGAAGACATTCTGAAAAAAAAGTAGGACTGTGATAGTTTGACATTTTCAATGGAAAAACAATATAACCTACAAAAGTTCCACGGAATTATGTTAAACCTTTAGATTCTAGATTTAAGTGGGTACACAATTGCAAATTTTTCAAAAACTCAAGTTAAAGGTGCGCTTAATAACCTCCATAAATATTATTATTGTGCTAGCTTTTCCTCCATCCAAAAACAATTGTGAAAAAATCTCTTTTTTTAGTCTCTATTCACTCTTAAAATGGTCTTCCACTCCTTTGAGAAGTCGTTAGCTTAGAATGAAAATTTCGTACTTTCCCGTTTTTAAGATGATTAAAAAAAGGCGAAAAGGCTACGGTATCTCATCATGAACAAAATGGAGCTCATGGGCTTCAAGAGACGGAATTATAAGCTTAAGGCAACGTAAACAAGTTAAACTGCCTTAGGTCGCCTAATATTGTCCTTAATACTTTACCGACGTCAAATTCTCCCTGGCTCTGCTTCTGTTAGTTTAGTAGATTGAAGACAAGAACTCGTGCATCTATACCTGAGGGACAGACAAGTTTGAACCGATGGCGACAATGACTCTTAATTGGCAGTTAGGAGAAGTTCTTCTGGAGTGTCCATCTTCAGTCCTTCTGTTTGGTGCATCCACACAAAATCAATATATACTGCACCGTAGGTGCATATTGAGTATAAAAATTCAGATCAATACATGGTTCTGTTCTCAAAAATAAATTGTCTGGCTTAACTCAAAACTAAGTTAAATGAGTGCTTAGATTTTTTTTTTTTTTAGATGGTATCGATTACTCTCATTTTTATCCGACGTAATGAATGCTGATTTAAAGAATGAAAGGAACGTGGAAAACTTGATCTTGCATAGGCGCAGAAGTTTTCAAGTAGGCATGGTTTTACCTTCTATTGTTTTCGTCAATCTCACTCTTTTATTTTGAATTATTATTCTTTTCGTTACAAATTAGTTCTCTTATTACTTTTTATTTTTAAAATAAATTCAATTTTTTATTTAAGTATTTTGATGTTTTTTTTTTATTCCTTTTATAGGTATTTTTATTGTTGTTTAATTGAATTTGTGTTAAAGTACTCTCTTCAATTTTCCAATTGAATTATCACAAACGAAGCCGCCTTTTTTTTTTTTTTTTATATAAAACTTTTTTTATTCCTTGTTTTCTGTCTACCATACTCCTGCTGCTTTCATCCTTTCTTTGCTGTTCATTTATTAATGCATTCAATTTACTGACTTAATTGTCGCATGAAGCAAAAAAAAAGAAAAAAAAAAAACTACCTGTTCTTACTAAATTATTATTATGGGAATAAAAAATAATAAATATATGAAAACGAGATGTAAGTATAAAGACATGCTCAAATCCTCCCCCATAAAGGTTATGAGCTGAAAGCGTTAAAATGCCAAAAAAAAGGACAATAAGAAAACAAATAAAAGAAACGATTGACAAAAAACACGTAGGTAAACAATAATTCTTTTAAGACGAATCTTGGATACCTATCATTTTCAAGTATTCCTTGTCAAGCTATAGGGCTTTGGGTGAGTTGTAGGGCGAAAGTTTTCCCATAACGTTTTGCATCCCTCTTCAATCCAAAAGCCTAAACCCACGCCTATGATTTTAAAGTCTTCAGTCCCGGAGTCCTATCGAGCTGACATCGTTGCAGTGTATTTGTAGCTTTGTGGAAAAGCAACAACAATGCCTTATACATTCTATTGGAGTTAAACTCACTGTCACTGCTCAACGTAATGAAATCAAATATGAAATGGATGACAGCTCAGTTCATTTTGGTATCCCGTTTACTTTACGAAAGATTCTTTGGGTTTTAAAGTGAGTTACAAGCCACACGCTAAGCGCAGTATACCTCTACATTTTCAGAGAAACGGCAGGTTTTTTCTTGTACGTACACATACCTCAACACTTAAGTAGGCGCTACAAAAATCACACAAAGATCAAACGATAATATTTCGAGTTTGCTTTTTTTGGTTTTTTTTTTTTTAATAATGGATTTGAGAAAATTGAGAATTTTTTTCAATTAATATCAGAGAAACGTTCACACGCCGTAAACCACTTGTTGTTTCTTACGATATCAACCATTGAGATATGACAGCTTATTAGGCTCGTCAGAACGATGGTAGCAACCAGTTATATAGTAAATATATTCCCAACCAGTTTAAGTCCATCCATCCGTCCCTTCTTCGTTTAAATTGCTGAATCGGTTTAATTATGGACAACTATTCGTTTGTCTGTCGATTCGTCCTTCCCCGTTCGTTCGTTGTTGAAACTTGCATTATTGCAAAGTAGACTGAAAGGTGTTGCAAGCATCCTTAAGAGAATACCATAAATTAAGCTTGTAAAGGATCACGAGGTTTCCGCCTGAAAAACTGAACATTTCAGTATAATTTTCAATATACAGAAGATATTGAAGTGTCGGTCGTCTCAAGTGATCATTGTAAGCCATTAATTATGATTGCGTCAAATGGCCGTTTAACTCATAATCACAAGCTTTGGGATTATTAAACGGAAATCTACAACTTTTTTTTCACTTCTTCTTTGCTTGCAGTAGTTACTATACTGCTTACGTAATCCAAGACTCGTTTTCAGAGCGTCTGACTCTGCGGACATGTTGAAGGTACCTGGAGCACATAATATCAATAAAGTATTTAACTCAACTAGAGGGGATAGACTAACCATCTAGTGTGCCCATAGTCCTAAACACTAGCGCTTATCCTATTTTTAGTCTTAGAACTCATTTCTTTGGTCTTTGTTTGGAATTATCATAACGATAACGTATTTTTACTCGTGCTTTAAACAAAATTAAAAATTTAAAAAAATTTAATTTTTTATTGAACTTTCTCTCGCAAAATAAGTATAACATGAATAAAACTTTTGGTCCCTGGAAATCTCCGGCAAACATTTATGCATTTTGTCTTTGATAACCTTGTTGCAAGAGAAAATTCCACGTAATTTTCATCACGCGATATGCGTTTATTTCATTATGCTTGCGTTGAGAGTTGTAAAATAATTTCATTCAAGGTTGAAGTTTACGCAGTTCTAAATAATGCCAACAACAAGATTTGTTGGAAAAAGCAAAAACTATATCTAAACAATATGTAAAACTATTTAATGTTAACGCGTTAAAGGCTGTTAAACGTTAATTTAGTCTTTACTTAACTCATTCTGAATTCGTTGGAAATTTCTGCAGAACTCTTTTGGTGTGTGGTAACCTTGCCGTAAAAGGTTTATATCTTTCAGAAACTATGCAATAAAACCCGAATTGTGATTATTTACTTTGACTACATTACTGTGTCGGTGTGTGTCGTTTTAGAGTTAAAGTCATAAATACACGGATTGATTGGGCATACGCAGGATAATCAGTTTTGCGTTGTCTTCGCCGACAGCAATAAACAAAAACTCATTGAAATTAACGTCTATACGAAATGTTGAAAAAGTTAAAATTGAAAGTATTTAGAAAAAAAGGTCTGTGCTTATGTCCTCTTAACAACGACGTTGAAGAGCGCGAGAATCACATTTCTAAAGAATTTTATATTTTACGTATATTTTTAAACGAAAATTGCATAACATTAGCGTGCCGTGACGTAAATTTTTGTGGAAAGGGATTTTTGAAAATTTTGTGAAACGTAAAGCTATGAAAATTTTCGCACATTTTTTTAAGGGTGAAAATTAATCTTTTTTTTTTTTTTTCGTTTTTTTTGCTATTCTTCGAGATGACATGAGAATACATCACCATTTGGACGCGTTTCGTTTGGAAATCATCACAATGCGCTAAACCATATCCAGAGAAAAGATTAAAAAATATCTTCTATTAGGTTGTTCGGAAAGTTATCTCGTTTTTTTTTTCCCCCAAAACAGAGGATTTGCAATTTTTTACAGCCGAACTTTAGGCCGCATTGTCATTAGTTGTTATTGCATGTCCCATCAAATGTCGAAAATCGAACGTCACATTTTAATTTTTTTGCTTTCCTATTAATGAAGAGATAAAAAGGCTGTTCAAGCCAGAAGACAATTATTGGATGTATACGGAGAAGATGTGTTGACAGTAAGTGGATGAAAAACTTCATTTCCTTTCGTTTCGTGATATTGAAAATGCATCACGCTCTGGATGGCTAGGTGGACCTTATGAGGACAAACTAAAGAGATTAATTGATACAAACCGCTGAGAGATTCAAATAATCGATTTCGACCATTGATCACTGAAGAAGAATCGATGGATAGACTGAAGAAGAAAATAGTCCTTCATTTTGAACAAAAAAAAACAAAGAAGCAACAACCCAACCGATTTAACGAAAGAGTGTTTACGGTGTTGCTCTACTGCATTCTTGTTTATTGTAGAAGTTCCCACAAATCTCCAGTGATTTGCAACAGGTTTTGAAAATAGTATCAGAATGCTCTAAAGAAAGAACCGCAGATGCAAGTAATTCCTCAACAGAAGTTAAATTGCGGTTTCGAAGGTAATTTTTTAAATTCTACATTACGTACATATGAACATATTATGTAACGTATGAAGTTTACTCATTTAGTTGTTTTTACTCTTTTACCAACAGATAACACCAATATATGTATATATATATATATATATATATATACATATATATATATAAAATATATATATATATAAAATATACATATATATAATATATATGTATATAAAATATATATAAATATAAAATATATATATATATATATATATATAAGGTGTTGAAGGCTATTCAAAGTTTTATTTGAGATGCCATCAGCTTGTCTCAGATGTTTGTGTACTGACGTAGAAATTCATTTAATGAATCCTGTAAATTCAATATATTTGAGTCTACGTATCACAGGAGATACACATGAGTGGCATGAGGAGCCGAGTAAGTAAAAATA
>KK502481.1:980442-999219 GCA_000688735.1 Glossina austeni | reverse complement strand
TAAGTTTTTATTCTTCGGTTCTTGAAAATAATTTCCATAAAGAGGAAAACAAAAAAAGAAAAATCTAGATTTATAACTAAAGAGAAAAAAAAAAAAAAGTTCTACAAAAAAATTTCGCCATAAAGCTTTTTACATGAAATATATTTCTATGCGAACGTCAAGCACCCAGAAAGTCTATCTAAATGAATGGGAAATTTATCCAGTACCAGTGGTGGCCGGTCATATACATATATATGTATACATATGTGTACGCCGTTAATGTCCATGCGATGCTAGTAGTGAAGAGAGTAAAGGAGTAGCGGAGTAGAAGAGCAGGGGAAGAGGGTGAGATTTTCTTTTTGTCTGACCAACAAATTCAACGAATATTTCGTGCAAACAAACAACTTCAGCTAAGCGAAAGTTTTATTTCGGAAAGCGCTAACGGGGTGAAGCTCTTTCACAAAACGGTACTTGTGTTTCGATTTTTAAAATTTTTCACGCTGAGCCTCTGCTACTATTCAAAACGAAAAGAAGTAGAAAAATTTTGCCCCCATTAACGAAACAACAAAAAAAAAAAAAAAATTAAATAAAACAAAACAAACAAAAAACAAATAAAAAAAAAGAATAAAAAGAAAAACTAACTAATGCCACATTTTTAGCTCATCAGCAGCACGGCGGTTATTCTTCTATTTCTTTTTTCTTTTTTTTCTTATTTTGTTGCTAGACCATGCGTCCAGTACGACTAGCTCCATAGCTGGCTGGTCAACTCTGCCGCTACAGAGTGCACAGACCGTTTGAAATACATATAAAGTTTTTTCTTTTGCTTTTGCATTTGATAAATTGGCATTTGGTTGCCATGTGTATGTGTTTGATATAGAAAATAAAATAAGAAAATTTCGCTTTTTTTTCGCGCGGAGAGAAAACGGCAAATAAACTAATAAAAAAAAAATATCATACGAACATTTTGCATGCGGTTATGAGTGTGTGTGCATTTTATGCCGCAACTGACTTTGGATAACGCGCGTACAATAATATTTTTGCGAATTTTGTCAAAAGTTCGTAGCTCGGTTCCCTCTGTTTTGATAACCCAACCCTTAGTCTCTTTCGCGATTCCTTCATACGTTACCTCATAAGCTGGTTTTATCGTAACTGCTGGACGATTCTTTTTAGCGGGTGTTATTTTCTATTTCCACTTTTTTATTTTTTATTTTTTATTTTTCATTTTCTATTTTTCATTTTTGTATTTTTCATTTTTTAATGATGTTGTATTTGTATTTTTCCGTTCATTTGTATTAACATATGATGAGATGAGTAAGTTGGTGTACAGCGTGCACCCACTTTTTATAAATGTTCCTTTGCTGATGCTGCTCTTTTATCAATGGTGTCTAACTAAATTGAAATGATTATCGTTTGGTCACTTGATATGTGAAAAAAAGAGTCATTTTATAACGAGTCGATGGCCACCCACACCATTGCCTCAATGTCCAAACGTGAAGCATAAGTAAATAGAAAGTTGACACCGTTCGGGAAGAGAAAGAGTCGACGAGTGGGGTTATGGATGGGAGTTTTATATATAAGCAGCAGTAGAGTACAGAAAACATAATTTAGAATTTTGCAGCTCTTGTTGGAACTACGAATTAATACAATTCCGCGTGATCGCAAAATGAGAGCCAAAGCTGTAAGACAAAAAAAAGAAAAAATGAAGAAGAAAGCATGGACAAGAACTAAGCAGTCGAGTTTTATTAAAGTCATTCGCATTTAAGTTATCTTAAGGTCAAGAAGAAATGGGTCTTAAGGATGCTTTATGATCCAACAGATTAGGCTTAACTTTGGACTAAGTTCGCAGATGATTGGAAATGATTAAGGACGTACACCATTGTAAGCTTTTCAAAAAATATATATATATTTTTTTTGCTTAACAGACGCTTTGGAACTTCTAAAATCTTTCCTTGACATTTTGTGCTTTTTCCGGAAGAAACTACTCGCATACTAAGAGCCCTTACTGAACAGTGTTTTACTTATTGATTTCTAGCTTTTCCAATACACTGACAGATCTTTTCAGAAGGTATTTATGTTCACTTAAAATAATTTCCAAACAGAAATATTTTAGTGCAGCTTCACGGAAACAATCGTTGGATGGATATAGAGTTGAGAGCGATTTGCAAGCTTTTGGTTATGAATTCTGCTTTCAATTGTTGATTTTCTCGCTCTTCTTGCTCTTCTTCTCCATCATTTCGAAACATGGGAAGTGTAAAACCTGCTCTCCACCTCTTTTGCAGACGGGGCAGAATAGTCAGCTTGGAAGAACATTTGAACTTGGAAGGGCGGATTTATGGTTCCGAAATCGGAACCATGTATANAAGGCCGGTCTATCCTAAGCGCTTCTGGATGTTTCGTATAACTATACATCACATATAACGTTTTCTTTATTTTTACATAAGCGAAAAGTTGTACATATTTTCGTCGGTGTCTTTTACTCAGGTCTACTTTCAAGGCAAAAACTTTATTATAGGAATCCATCCAATGCATTATCTATTTGTGCTATCGATCTGGTGGCATAAAAGTTTTGCTATCAACAAATTTTGTTTTGTTGTGCTCGTTTTGTTTGCATGGTTGTGTTGGTAAATATCTTTATTAACGCCATCTATTGAAAATAATTCAAGGCAACGGTATTTCCATATGGTTTTCGTCTGAGATGTGCCTGATTTAAAACGCGTGCAATTCACAATCGTTTCTGTGCAAGTGTTGCTTCTAATCGATACAATCCAGAAACGGCAAATTGCATGAATTATGATCAAAATACAACCCAGAAACGTTACCTTGCATTAGTTATGATCAAAATACAATACAGAAGCGGTAATTTGCACGAGTTACGTTAACGAAGATTCTTCACTAACTATTGGTGTTTTTCTACTTTTATCGCTAAGAATTTTATTCAAACATTTTAGAAATTAGAAAAATTAGAAAACGGATAAAGCAATCGTGGATATCTTTAAAATGCATACAATACATTATTGTAGGAAAAATTAGAAGTCGCTGGTTTTTTTTCTTTTCAATCGAAATCTCTTTCTGTTTAGCACTTTAGATTGCAAACGTATGAAATTTTTTCATTTTTATGAGGCTTCGACGTTACGCAGTGAGAGGGCGTAAAAAAAAAAATTATTATCCTGTTCAACTTTATTTAGCTAGAACCTAAATAAGATTTGCTAAAAAATTCGAATTAATTATAAAAAGAGGAATTCGGTTTTCTTATGAAGCAAGGAAGATATGATTATTTTGAAGTTGAAGTGTTTTATAAATTTGTATAAATTGTTGATAACCTTTGACTGTCATCAGTGTCAGTGTTAGAATATAAAATGATTTTTGCATTTGATGACCATATTTCGTATTATCAATTTGAAAAACTGTTCATATTATGTTCACAAGAATGTGTTTTGATATCAAGCTACGTTTTACATAAAACGTGGCTTTGCTTGGCTTATCCCCAGGCAGACACGAAGAGAAGTGTTTAGTCCGTTTTTGCCGGTTTATTCTTATTATCACTTGCCGTGCTACGGCTAGTCAATAGCAAAGTACGTACATATTGAAAATCTTCATAATTATCGTCTATGCGAAGAAAATCGAACCCATAACATGGTGAGTGTAGCGGGTACGCTATACGCAATGGCCGCAATGTCTNTAAAAATTATTTTTTTGCTCACTACAGCAGATAAGTTCACAAAAATGTGAACGTATGTTCTATGGGATTCCGTACGAAAAAATTGGCCACGCCTACCCCGTATTATAGTACATACAAATTTAATTTATAATGCGCAGAAACAAGCTTCAAACATCCAATAAAGTGCATAAATTCTTGGAAAGTTTCAAATTTGGAAAGCATCTGTCCGTCTGCCTATTTATGTAATAACTGTGGTGAACATTCTCGCGGCCGGTGGAATAAAGATATCGCCTACAAATTTGTATAACAACTTGAAAGTGATCTAAACTTTTCAAAAGATACGCTTACAACGCCCACGCGCCTATGCTACAAAAAATTTTAATTTGAAAATAAGAAAAATCAACCCAACAGAATATAAAAATCTTGTTTTCTATTTTTTTAGGATCACCGTGATGGGCACAACATATTGAGTCATAATTGTTTCAAATCTTTTTCAAACTTTTTGAAGTCTGAAAGGACTGGGAAGTAGGGGCTTTAGATATCAACTTCGAAACTTAATTTTTACATCTGTGGCAATCGAATGAAAAAGAACATTCACTGAATGTCGTTCGGTGGAAATGCGCGTACGTCATACGTATTTTGAATATTAGAAAAGATAAAAAAAAAAACGGAGTATAAATATATGAAGTTTTTGTGTATAATAAAAAAACATGAAAAATATCTGAATTCGCCCGATGGTTTTTTAAAAGTTCAAAATATGGAATAGAGAGGCAGGGTAATCTCCTTCTATAGAATTAAGATGGCTTATAAGCCACCATCTTTACCAGGAATAAGCTTATGGAACTAATATTCATTTAAGAAGTAGATGAGATAAATGAAGGCATGACTCTAGAGTAATGGGGTCTGAGTCAACTCAGATGTAAATCTTCACTTATGAGTTGAGTATGAAATAATTATCTTAAATAAAATGAAACCAATCGTTCCCCAATTCCAAAGTTCAAATAAACTTAAAAATGTTTATAAGGATTTACTGAAGGGATTACGTGTGTTGCAAAAATTAAACAAAGCATACTTTCCCGAATTTCGTTAAATATGTGGTAATGTGGAAACCTTTAAGCGCATGGAAGGGTAATAATGTTTTTTTTTTTTGAAAACTTTAAGAATCTATGCTATCAGAGTTAAACATAGGGACAGATGGACAAGCATATATGATTAGATCGCTTAAAAATTTGATGTTGTTTATGGAAGGGTAATAATTGCATAATGTTTTTTTTTTTTTGAAAACTTTAAGAATCTATGCTACCAGAGTTAAACATAGGGACAGATGGACAAGCATATATGATTAGATCGTTTAAAAATTTGATGTTGTTTAGGGGTGCACATACGTTGGAACCTTTTCGAAGCTTCCTTCCGTTTTGCCATATATGCGCGGTTGACATAAAAAAGCCTCTCATTCACGTACAAGTCGAGCGCTTTTAGGGGAAACGTGCGATATCAAGAAGATCGACGCATTTGTTTCGAAGAACTGGTATTTGCTGACTGCAAAAATGTGGTTTTGTGAAGAAAACTGTTAAAGTTTGAAGTAATATTCGTAGTTAAACATTTGCTAAGGTTCTATTTGTTAGAGTTTTAGCCAGATAGACCTAAAACTTTCGGAATAACTGCTGCGAACTTGTCAGTCCATAGCACCGCATGTCGAAAGTGGTCGTTTTTTGTTGATCGCTTTTTATTGAAAGGAATTGGAAGAATTGCCCATCTCTTGGAAGAGTATTTTCAACAGGGCCGCTTAACAGCCTTCAAAGGAATCACTTTTTCGAAGCTTAATGAGGATTTTACTATAACAAAGGTTATTAATGACATGATAAAAGCAATCGTTTTATTACAGTATAGAACTTCTCGTCATTTATTAAGGCCATAATCTCTGGATTACAAGGGATAAATTTTCCGTCGCACTATGTCTATCTAGAGGTAAATATAACTTAATTGCAAATTGTGTTTTTTTTCTTTTTTTTTTTAGTTTAAATCTTTTTCATTTCCTTAATTTATATTTACGTAAAAAAATGTAATTTCGTTAAAAACTTAAAAAAGAAAACAAAAAAGCGACAACAACAACAACAACAACTATAATATAAACCGCTTGGTACCTATTTGACTAAAGCCGAACAATCAACCGGACCACAAGAGTCACCTCCGTTTCAAACAGTCACAGAGAAGGTAATAAACGTTTATCAAAGAAAAGCAAAAAAAAAGGAAAACAAAAAAACAAAAACAAAAAAAGGGACAACAACTAAAACAAAGTACTCTTCAATCTATGAATGCGGTGCTACTTTCAACATTAAAAAAATCATGTTTTCTTTTCCATCTGCTTGTTTTCTTTTTTTCATTTTGTTTCGTTTTTTTATTATATTTTAATTTTAAGACTAATTTCATTTATTTATTTATTTATATATCTTTTTTTTTTTTTTTCTTGCGAAATTTTTTTATTATACAGTGAACTCAGTAACATTTATTTATATTTGTTTATGTTGCCGTTATTATTGTTGCTGTTGTTGTTGTTGTTGTTGTTGTTGCTTGGCTGTTGGTGCTGCTTTCCATTGTAGCGAATATATAAAAAATTAAACTTTATTTCGCCATTTTTAATTTCCTACTCCTCGGTGAGTGTTTGTCGTAAACACTCGCCAAAGGACAATAACTAACATGACCAGAACAGTACGTGAATACACCTATACACACCTATACTTACAGACCTACATGCAAATACATTCGTATATATTTTTGATAAAGTGTGCCTGTATGAGTTTGTATGTGTGTAGATATGCTTAAAACGTTTTATGTTATGAATTCTTTTTTTTTTTTTTTTTTTTTTGTCTCAACCCAGTGCTCTTCCTTCTTCGCGGCAGCCGTACATCCGCGCGTCCAATGCTTGTCTAAAAAGTCAAAGCTAATAAAACTGTAAAATGTAATAAAAATTAAAAAGAAATAAAAACGAATTTAATTCTAACGAGTCTACTCTTTACATACATATAAGTATCGTATCTATGCATGCATATGTTTATGTTATTCTTTAGTTGTGTTCGTTAGTATGTGTTCGTTATGTATATATGTAATTGTGTTCTTGTAGTTATTCTCGACTTGACGATGTTTTATTGTATACGACTGGGATGAAGCGAAGTATCCAAAAAGAATCGCCGTGCGGCCATAGTGACCGTGACTAGCAATCACGCTTTGGTACTTTGATATCATATATGTTCGCCTCGCGTGTTGGGGGGACGCCTACGTCTTTACCTATTTGCCTGGATTTTAGTAGCTGTTTTTTTCTTTTTTCTTCTTCCTTTTTTTTATTATTATTATTATTTTTTTTTTTTTTCTATTACTTTTTTTAGTCTCATCACTGAGTATTTACGCGTTAAATGAACGGTTTTATTTGAAAAAAAAATTTTATAAAGACAATTAAGCAAATCTAAGGACTTTGTATTTTCCTCTGTACACACGCATACGAGCATGCACACATATATGCATAGATGGCATAGAATATAAAAAAAAAAAGTGTTTGGGATTTAAGTTTGATAAACTTACTAAGAATTGAATTAAAACTTAAAAGAACTCAATGAAATTAACATGTAAAGAAGAAGAAAACCCGTGAATAGTCTGTACATGGCTTAAAGCGAATTTTGAATTTTCTCTTGTGTAGGTTAATAATAGTCCTTGCACAAAATTAAAAGAATACATGAAAAAAGTGTGAATACATTAAATATGTACTAGGATTTGTTTTTTTTTTTAAAGTCAACGTGGAACTCACATTTACTAAAACCAGCTTAGGTGTCCCTCGCAACTATAGCTATACATTATGTCGGGAAAATCGTCTGAGCCTTGACTCAACTCATTCGTTTTATAAGCAAAGAAGTTTTCTTATGCCTTAGTTTAATCTTTCAGTTTCAGTATTTCATCCTTGTGTTAGGGTCCAATTTTCTGAGTAGCACAGCAACGACATTATCGGATTATCCTATGTCTCACTTTAAAGTACTCCGCGTAGTCGCGAGCCTGTTAGGTGTACACGTCTGCACATGCGTGGAAAGAAAGAAAAGAAGAAAGCAACTTAAGTTCAGAACAACGATGGACTGAACTCAATGTATTTCCATATATTTTCCACTTTGTAAAACAACCGTAAATTGTAAGCTTTTAATAATCAGCACAGTATGAATTGGGTGCCAGATGGGTGTCATCTAAAAATCATATGGACTCGTCAGTAATCATCTTCCATTTATATGTCGTCCTACGAACTTATTGAGTGATGTGTAACTTGTAATGTTCTTATCTTATGGGCTGTTATGAATATCACGCCAGTCAAAACGTTCCACGCTTAACCCAATCATTCCTAGGGCCATAATTTCACACCTTCGCGTAGAGCTCAGAGTGGACGAGTACGCCGCCTGGACTAGCACTTTCTACTTGACTGATTTGAACGTATCGCAAATCGCTTTTGCACTACGTGATGGAGCATTATCCAGAGATAACGCGATAAGATCTAATGTTCCCTATTTTGATATAACACTGACATGACCTAAAACCCAATGATATTAATAAAATATTTTGGAAAGGATTCATGAGTTCGGCATCTTGAGATGATTTAAAAATGAATCTGATATACACTAATCCAAATTGTCCATTATATTCTACAACTTTTTTCCATCTTTCTAGGAAAACGGCGATTGGCTTGGCAGCGATCCAATTATCGACCCATTTTCGCACTTCGTCAGCATTTCGAAACCACGTGCCAGTCAAGCCACGCTGTGTCGAACTGAATAAGTGATAATCAGAAGGCGCTATGTCTGCTTAGTACGCGGGGAGCGGCAGGACCAAAACATCGTTCAATTTGTTCAATTGGCGTCGATAGACGTCTACAGGAACAGTTTCATTCGGTTTAACAGTACACTACACCTTGCTGATCCCACTACACGCACAGCAAAACTCTACGGGCATGAATAGTCCGCTTCTGTGTCGATGTAGGTGGCTGTCTTGGCGCATGGCTTTCTGCGCTTAGGATTGCCGTAGTTGATCCACTTTTCATCGCCAGTCACAATACGCCGCAGAAAGTTCTTTTCTTTTTTGCGTCGCAAGCAATGAGATCGCGATATTGAAGCGGTTCGAAATGGCATTTTCAGTGAATTCATGTAGATCGTGCTGGTCATTGCTAAATCCGATTACGTATAGTTGTCGATGTGAAAAACATGGATTTTCAAGATGCACTTGTTGTATTTCATCGGCTGGATTTTCTCAGCAACTGTGAGATTCTTAATCTCGTTGATGCCTTATGCTGGACATATTGTTCTTGATTTCGACTTGCGCGCGATTGGACGTCTCTCGGTCCTCTTGATTCTTTTGAATGGGACCGTTATTCTTCAGATTTACTCGCGTGCATGTTTCGGTGTTATTTCGTTAGTTCGTTGTCGAATTCGTGAACGTCGTCCTCTTCGTCTCCTCTTACGGTTTAACAATTTTCTTGCTCAATAACAACGTCAACTATTTATTTTCAAGCGTAGGGTCAACAACACACTTTGAATATTTATCCATTTATTTTTTTAATCTCCATGAAACGAAGTTCAGCGAACCAACTAACGAATAAAAATGAATATTATTACATTTTAATATTATTAAGTTATTTGTGGCACTAATTTAGCAGTTCATCTAACGAAACTTAGTAACAATCAAATATTATGAGTAAATTTCGCTTCAATCGAATGAATCGTTCAGTTATTCGTACGTGCACAAACAACGCAAATTCATTTTTACATACAGATTACAGTTATTGTACAATTAGAAGCGGCAAAAGCTGTCAGACAATGCAAATCCGTACAAACATGTCATTTTTGTACTCTACACCACTTGTAATGCAAAGGTATACTAAGGTCGTGCAGATGTATACAATATCCAGAAAGGCTTGAGATAGACCTACCTTTTATTCTACCGATCGCTTGTTTGTCCGTCCGTCCGTCCGTCCGTTCGTCCGTGTTATATTCTTGTATTCAGCCTACAGGTCACAATTTTTGAGATATTTTCATGAATTGTGGTGTAACGACACATTTTGCCGCAAGAACGTGTGTTATTGAGAATGATTCGAATCGGACCACTTCTTCGACTACTTCCCATATAACGCTTCATATCGAAAAGTCCTTATATGAATAATTGTATTAAACAAAGTGGCGTAGGGCATCCTGGCCGTCTAAAATGCTTTTATCCGTTTACTTTTTAATAAATTTGATTATACGGCGACCATTTTTGATTTTTGGAAAACAAATTATTAAAGGAATATTTAAGGTGCAATTTAAGGGCTATTATGTAGGACATAATAATAGGAGAATATAATAGAATTTTAAATAGGCGAATGGACCCAAATACCGATTTGACATATTTCGAGTTAATTTGAGGACAATCATAGAGAATCTCTGATATCATATCTCTTCTTCTAGGCAACCTTTTGAGGCGATAGTAGCGATCTAAAGGCCTAGGCAGATATTTATTTATCATGGTCAACTTTATATAGATACTGTTATGACCAAAAGATAAGGTGTTTTGGTCAATCAAACCAATTTCATAGTCTTCACAACACTCAAATAAATTTCCTTATTGATGGTTTGCTCTGGTGGAAAAAATTTATTATCTACAACAGCGCGTTGCGTCAACAGGATCTCAATTTTGTAGCGATTTTGATGCGGTTTTCTCGATATTGGTCGCTTGCTTCCGGGTTATTTGTGTCGATTCAAGTCGCATATCTGGCAATGAATCTTTTCATGACATCCTGCTCGAAAATTGTTTTTTTATATACTACGTAAGGAAAAGATTTAATGATTTCGTAGGACCCACGCACTCTGAATGGAAGACTTTCATCACTGTTGTATACGTGTGTATGTGTATATTATGGGGTTCTCGATAGATATTACAATACATTGCAATTGACAAACTTAGTATGCCGACTGCTTTAAGTATAACCAGCGCTTTTTCATAAATTTTTTCAAATACATTTCTACAGGAAATTTTCAGGAGACTTTTATAGGAAAAGTTTTAGTTTTCATTTTAAATTTAGGGATTTTTTTTTTCAAATTTTTAACTTTCCTAACAAACAATATTTTTGTCTATTAAAAATAACTTTTTGTCAAATTTTTTTCATGGAATTATTTTATTTTGTACGCATTTTTAATGGAAGAAAATAATTTTTAAAAGCCTTCAAAGTTCGAAGATTGTCGCATAAAGTTGAAAAATGCCGGAAAAAGTTTTTTAAAAGCTTCGATTTTTCATTTTAGGAGGTAATCAGATATTCTTCTCAATTAAGAGTAAAGATCGAATTGTCGACAATGCTATCAATTCACAATATCTCTAGATGGCCAAAAAGAAGAAGAAAATTATGCGATATTTTTGAAAATTAAAATTTATTTAATGCAGAATAAAATTTCCGGAGCTTTTGTTTTAATCCACGTCAAATAGGAGCGTACGCGTGTATTTATCGAAGGCTGCTGACCGCCACATGCGAAGCCATAACTGATCACGCCAACAGTAAATAAACGACCCTCATTATCGCGCTGATAAAGAGCACCGCCGGAGTCGTACTGGCAAGTATCGCGACCGGGAGTAAAAGTGCAAAAAATGTTTTGAGTTAGTGGAAGCAAGGTCAACTTTTCGCATTGATCGCGTGCGATAACGTCCAGCGTAGTCTTAAGTAATACGGAAGACTGTCGTCCGCCAAATGAAGTTGTTCCCCAACCTGTTGCCACGACACGATTATTCGGCTCAGGTGCTTTAAAATGGAAGGGCAAACAAGCTGGAGCCACACCATAATTGAATTCAATGCTAATTAAAGTTTTAAGCAAAGCTATGTCGTTAGAAACTGTGGTGGATGTGGATCTAAAATTTTCATGGCCGATTATACTCTGAACTGCAAAGTGACGTGTGAAGGGTGTTTCGAAATCTGTGAAAGCGAAGAAGAATAAAATTTATTAAAGAAAATAGGAGTGGTAAGTAACTTATATATTACGTATGGTTTATACGCTTTCGGTTGCATAGCCAAATTTGCGATTATTATTTTACTTAACGTCGATCAATAATTTCCGGAACGGAGAAAACGATGCCATCTTTAGCAAAAAATTTGTATTACTTTTAAGAATCGCTAGTTTTCAAGAAGGCCGGTCAAAATTTCAAATCATTTCGAGCATTTATGTACGAGATGGAGGAATTTTAATGACGAAGGAACTCCTCGAACACAGTTAAGTAGACCGTTGATGGAAAAAATACCCTTCAATTCAGTTTCCGAAGAAAGAATTAAGGCTTAAAGAATATTATTGCAATCCTTTTCCGTTGAAAACGTATGTTAGTCGATTGTTTATTACTTTTGAACATGGGTATGGGGGCAGTGCTGGTGCTGAACGTCCAAGAAAGATGATTACATCAGAAAGTATCGACAACATTTTTAAAATTGTTCCCGATCTCAATGGAAGATATGCATGGCGCTGCTAGTCAGTGACTACTATGGAAAATTGCATCTGGCTTCCCAAGGACTGCTATGTGTTTGCGAACGCATGGTCCAGGGAGCATGATGTGAGTCAAATACTGAGGCCGTTGCGAAAACAGAAACATATTATGAAGATATTGACAAGTAGTTCTATTAAAAAGCTATTGAATTCTTGGAAGCCATACTGTGAACAGACCGATGTATTATACGCATTGCGTAATGAATAAGTTTCTTAGAAAATTTTATACAAATTGTTAATGACTGGACTGGATAGCTTTAGGCTTACCTTACTTTGTTTCTACCTTGGGATGCTATATCTCAATATTTATGGACCAATTCTGGGCAGCCCCGGCTGGGCAACTTGTCCATGATAAATTTAATAAGACTCACCTTTTAAGCAGAAATCAAAAAGAAGTTCTACTCTTTTCATTTTCCAATCGAAAATTTTCTCCTCTTTAATGCCTTCCGTATCTAATGTGGAGAAAGTGTGAAGGAAGATTTTCTTACTATACACACCTGTTGACAAATTATGTTCTCCCACAACCACTTGCAGCAATTCTGCTTTATTGGTTTTTGGTGTTAAAAAGCAGTGAGCAGCTGATAGCAGATAATGTTGATGAACTATATATGGCGAAAATTCAATTCTTTCTATTACTCAGGTTTTTCTATCTTTTACGTGTTCAGCAATTGACTTAGAAGATAGAAAATAGAAAAGAACAACAATAAAAACACGAGTGGAAATGGAAACTTACTTATGGTTGCTCCACAAAAAATTTGCTTGTATTTTACGGTCATCACACCGGCCATGGAAGGAAATTCATTGGTACCCGTCTCACCATCGCTATCGTTATTTGTCTGCGAGGTGGTGGTCACTTTCACTACTGCTATCGAAGTTGCTGATGACCGACCGCATTCACATGTTGCCTCAATCGTTTCGATTAGGCATGAAAAAGAGCCGCCAATTTTTATATGGTCTTGATGGCTGGTAAAGATTTTGCCGGCACGTTTAAAGGAAATCTTACAACGTCTCTGAGCACTTTTAACTTTTGAAGAAACACTTGTTGTTACGCTTGTTGCTTGTATTGGTTTTGCAAAAGTTTTTGTACCAATTTTGTTAGACAACAAGGCAACCATATAAGCGAACAATGCTCGTTCATGGGCAAGCAATGGTTTTAAAAAAATCATTGAAATGTTAGCTAAGGCGAAGACGGTGGTTGTGTTGCTGCTGGCAGCTACTGTTGCACTTGAAGTCATTGTTGTTGTTCCTGCTATTTGTTTCCTCAATTCTTTCGTTTCTCTTCTTTCACTTAGTCTCGGTTTAGTTAAAGTGCTTAAGCTACTACTACTTCTAGTGCCACTATCGGAAATTGTTATATCTTCATTTATTGCCATTGCTTGCCTGGCATACCTGTTGTTGTTGTTGTTGTTGTTGTTGTTGTTGTTGTTGTTGTTGTTGTTGTTGTTGTTATTCTTGTAGTCAACTGTTGAAATGTATGAAATTACAGCTTGATTGAGGAAACTTTTTCTTTCTATTTCACCCGAACCACAAAAATACTCTGACTCGCTTAACACCTCGTTGCCCTCAGCATTAAAATAGAAGATATCCTGGCGACAATCAGTGACAGAAGGGGGCTGTAAAAAAATATTTTAAGTAGATTTAAGAGGATCATTGGCATTTGCCATATCTACCAATTTCTGTCTCAGGTTACATTGCAGTTTAATTTGGTAGCCTGTTGGGGCTTTTAACAGGTAACGGCAAGCAATGCGCCACAGATAAGGCTGGAGATGATAACTTGGTGAGTTTATGTACAATTTTTCTTTCGCCTTCAGATTAATTACGTGATTGCAATTTTCAAATAGTGCCTGAACCTTAACGAACACATGTAAAAAATTGTAAACAATACTTAAATATCTGGAAGGCAGCATTAACTTAACAGTTCTTTCCTCTTTTATTTAATAACTAAACTTTCAACTGGTGGGGTTTCTCGTACGCGTTTGAATTTAAACAAAACACCTTTTCATTGAAATCAACCGCTTAAATAGCGTTTATCAATACTCATGGGAAGTTACCCAGGAAACGTGAAAACAGATATTCACAGTTAAATCTAAATAAGACGTTAGCAAGCGAGGAGGTAAAATCTTTCAGAAGAGAAACAAAGAAACGAAGTAACTAAACGTCTCAAGTAGATAAGGGTTGATTTTCATTTACTTGGGTTTCCTTTTTTCTGCTTTTCTTTTTTCCCCTTTGTTCAGTAAGACCACTTTACAAGATTTCAACTGTGATGGAATGCAAACTTCTCTGTTTGTTTTGCTGTTGATTCTAAATAAAGTGATAAATCACTTTACAATCATTGACTTGTTATGGCTGAACATAGCTCCTAAGGCAATGCGAGTTATTTTAAGATATATTCAAAAAATATTGCATTAATGATGATCAACTTTTCACACACTAAAGCTCCCGGGTAAATAAAATAATACTTTTCTCTCGCATAATTTGACGTTTGTTTATGTTTAAGATAACGTTTAGTAAATTGTTTTAATTTGTTTATCTATCAGGAAAACTTTGAAATGAAGTCAATAAAGATTTCCCCGATTTTTGTAATTAAAACAACCACGCCAGGGGGCGTTTTTTGCTTTTAGCAAATGGTGTAACATGTTTGTTTGGGAACTACAATCGAAAACGTAAGCTAATTTTACAACAACAAAATATATTAACAGTGGTGTCTGTCTGTACGCACACGTACTCTTTTTTTTTGCGTTTAAATATTTGTTTAAAATAAATGAGAGAAAATAAAATCATCGCGATTTCGAGCTGATCACGGCAACCTCGAAGCCCCCAACGCACTTACGCAGGGATTCTCTAAATAGTGGAAACTACATAGGGCTATACTCCAGAAAGAGTTTTCATGAGTATGTATTCCTATACTCGTGACACCCACAGTTCACAATATTCTACTGTCGAATTAAAGATTCAACATAGCAAAGGGCGTTCTAGCATTCATATTATCTACAATGAGGCCACGTCGCGCTCCTAACCACACTGTTGCACATTTTACTGATCCCAAGGGTATGCTCAGAGGTATGTGAGACCTTCTCAGTGGTCGATCACATAAAAAAGAAGCTCATAAGCAGATGATTTCCGATGCTCCCGATGGCTTTTCTGTGGATAGTTCTCGTCGTTGTTCACAAAACTTGGCTAGAAGAGGTAAACGAAACTTGATCTTTTACAGCAGAGGACATGACCTGTAAAAGATGTGGCCTTTTTAACAACATAAAACTTTTTTTTTTTTGCTTTGGTGATATCTGGGCTTAGTCAGTTAAATTAAAATAATTAATTTGATTCAATGGCTAGAAAAATTTAATAAGAAATATCTTTACTGAGTATTTCAACCGATTACTTTGGGCGAAATTTCACATCTTATGCTGACAAATTGTAGTGCGTTGTGCCGAATTGTGTGTATTGAGTTGTGCCGAAGTAAACTGTCAGACATCCTATGCTGGTTGGTATGGTTTTTTAGATTAGCTGATCGATTAGATGAAAAGACAAGGTAGCCATTTGCTTTTCTAGTCCATTGATATTCATTTCTTTTAATTACATTAGAATTAGTTATGCGTAGTTGTCGGGAATAGTTTTTTTTCAAAAAGAGTAAAATTTTAATGCTATTATCTCGAAAGTATGCCTCACTTTATAATATTCCATTAAGGTCAAAGTTATGCTTTGTTTTTCCCAAAGCATGTATTTTTAATAGTTTTTGCCAATTCTAATATTTTTCATAAGAAAAGTTTTTTTTTTTTTGTTTTTTTTAAATCCATTAACAAGCTTTCAATTTATTTTTTGGAATAGGAGGGAGTATATAATGTATGCAGCATAAATTGATTTGAAACTTAGTAAAGAAATTATAGGAAAAATTCTACATGAGTATATAAAACGGAATAGAATTTTTAATTGAATCGCTTTTTTTTTGGAATTGGATGTAAATTAAAAGAGAAAATTTTTTTTATTTTTGAAAATTTATATCATCAGTAGTGAGTGGAAAACTCTTAGTGCAATATAATAAAAAAGCAGCAATTTAGCTAACCTATTTTGTTGTTGATGCCTGGTGTTTTGGTTGTTTAGTTGTTTAGTTTGTTGTTTTTGTTATTTACTTTTTTCCTATTTTATCGCTGATGGTGCCATTAATGTACGAGTGAGTAAGACTTAGCCAACAGCAGCGGCATCAACGAACTAACTAACACCAATACTGCCCACCATGTACCATGTACCACGTACCTAGATGCAAATACGAAACATAAAAATTGCAATTTTTCTAGTAGACAATTTTCTCTTACGCTTACCTATTGGTTGCATTGAGTAAATGAATACATAAGCAATAAGCTATAAAAAAAAAAAAAAACATTTCTATATGCATACCAGGGGGATACTCCTCGTTACCCAACCAACGCATGAGCCTAAATGTTGAAAATAGAATTCAATGTTGGTTTTTTCCATTTTTTCTTTTTTTTTTTCCCTTTTATTTTCTTTTTGATATTTTGAGCTGCAGTTTTATAGATTGCATCCTAAATGTATGCTCTGCCATGCTTGGCTGTTTTTAAAAAGAAAATTGTTTGGTTACGTTGAAAATTTCTAAAGCTTGCTTTGCTGCATTTTAGGGTTGTTCTTTTATACAATACGTAACTCTTATGCAGTCACAGTTACATAAATAAAAAAGGGAAAAAAAAGAAAACGTTAAACCAAAAATAAAAAAAACAAAAAAAAAAAAAGACTAACATTTAATTATTTATCTCTCTTCTAGCTGTTCTTATTGCCGTTGCATTGCATTGCTTAGGGTTGAGAGATCTAATATTGACAATTCGTTTCTATATTGAATTTTATTGAAGGGTTGTGTTCTTTAGTTATTGAAATTAATTGGAAAAAAAAAAAAACGTTCATCTTTTATTTATTGCAATTAAGAGAAAAATATAAAAAAAAAAAACAAGAAAAAAAGTGGAAAAAAAGAAATGTAAAAAGATCTCATTGATTGACTTTAAGTGCTGCCTACTTATAGGTGTTAATTATTTGACATTTCCAGCTAATTGCATTTCAAGTTATTTAAAATGCAATTTAACAAGCATAAAGTGTTAATTGGTTCACACCTACCTGTCGAGAGAGGGAAAAAAATTGAATCTCTCAATCATACCAAGGGTATTGGCAACGTTAGTATAAAAAGCCGTCCTTCAAAATAAAAAAAAAGTATATGCATAAAAATTATGTTATATAATAGAGAGAAATGCAGCGCCTTATTTTATCTTAAGTAATTTTTTTCTGAGAAATAGATTTTACACAGTTTCGAGCGGGGAACACAAAACGGAAATTGAAATATAATGAATGCAAGCGAAAATGCATAAATTTCCGGCACACAGACTCAAACTTGTCTTTCGATACAAGTTCAGGTTATGTCCGAAGTCTGTGACAAGCCGATCCAACTGCGCTACTGCACCGATTTGATCGATATTAATAAAAAGTTGTCCACTGAAGGGATCAGCTTCTCCTTAACGAAAATTTTCCGTAAATGAAATCTTTTTGCCACATATCCACTTAAGTTGTATGCTCTACGTATATGAAGAATACTATGATTATGTAGAGCGTATGTTTGAGTATGCAGTGATTGTACCGTTCCCATTTTTCCATGCTTGCCGTTCCCCGCCGTTAATTCAGTTGACGGCGGATTCTTAACGAAAGTTACCTCCTTATGTTAGTCTCCTAAATCTCTTACAAGTTTACCGTCTGTGTTGAAAAGACGTAACTCGGTTGGGTGTAACGTTTACGGCAGAACTGTTGAATATGAAAATTGTCAGTTATGGCGGCCAATTCTGGGTCTCTCTCTCCTACTTTACCTCCTCAAATCAACTATAAATTGAGTAGAGTTATCCGCAATTGATGCCATGAATAGTCGAGTAGGTAAGAACCGCGACTATAGAGCACGGTCGTAGCTATAATGAGTGCTCAGTCGGTAATTGCACAACACTAAGCGATTGGTTGCAATAGTAAGTAACTAGAGCTCTGTTACATTAAATATAATTAAACTTATAATCAAAGGACGAATTTAATTAAATTTACACTTAGTTTAGAGTCCAAACTGAAAGATTTAATTAATTTTTGTTTATGGTATTACCTAAGCACTGAAGTTATTTCTTGTAAGTCACCTAGCGTTATATGGTGCACCCTTTATATCATAGTATAAATTATCATTTATATATTAATTGTCAAACTGGCTGTTGAAGTTGTAGACAATCGTAAACCAGTCGTAGGATTTTTGTTGCTGAGTGTTGAATAAATAAAAAAATAAATAAATACAACAATAGCCGTTTTTCCTCTCCTTCGTGACCATAATTAAAAACGACCTCCGTAGACTTTTCCTACTTTTTTTTTTTGAAAATCACTCAGGGATTGTCTCCCTATAACGTGGTCACGCTCAGAAAGAAGAGAGAAAAGAGATAGAAAAATCATGGGCGCAGCATAGTGGGAGTGTGCCCATTCGATAAGTGTTATGGCTTTACCAACCGAGCCCTCACTATAGCTACAGGCGCAGATAAGGGTGTTTGTAAATTTTTTATCCATACTTGCAGATCCAGCTCAGGATTGTTTGAATGATAAACAACA
>KK502481.1:962479-975140 GCA_000688735.1 Glossina austeni | reverse complement strand
TCCCGTAATGCATTCCATTTCTACGAAATTTATTTTTTCTCAGATTTCTCTTATTTATCTCCCTTGCCCGTCCTCTTTTCGAATTCTTCTCGTTTCGTAAGACGGGTTGTTTTGTTAATGGCTACAAACTAAGTGACTCGTCTGAATGATCTTTCCACTACTTCAGTTCAAATACTTTACCCACTGTCAATGCATTACGAAGTCTGTTTTTAGGCCGAGGACTATAGAGAGTGGGGTATGATTCTTCAAAGCTTGAATTTTGATTTTCCCGAATTTTTTTTCTGAGAATTGTCAGGGAACGGCAAGATGGTCTATTATCGACAGGTGTTATGATGACAAATTATATTCTTTATCGTAGTCCGCGGGTTGATACAAATTTTTTTTGAAAAATAGTTTTGAAAAATTGACTTGTTCCTAACTAGAAGCATTTTTGCGGATATACAAATCATCCAAAGATGAATACTACCACCTACTCATATATATGTTGAGCTTCAAGGTATATAAGCGAATTTGCAACTTTTTGTATCAGCTATCCTTTCTGATAAGCGGTCATGGTTAACTTCGGAGTATTTTATTCCTCTGAGATACTGAAAAGGGTTTTGCGAAATCTACGTCTGCCGAAATTATTTGTTGACTTGTTTATTCGCCAACGAAATTGAGCTAAATTAAATTAACAGGCGAATTCATCAATTGACTCTTAAAACTAAATTTTATGCTAAGCATCATTAATAACTATTAATAAGTTTTTAAAAAAAATAGTGAAGAAAACAAGCAAGAAAGTTATATTTGGTGGGGGCCGAAGCTTACATACCCACCACTATGTTTTTCGCATTCGACTTTCCAAGTTCTTTTACTTGATACTCATATCGCTTGTATCATTAAGAAAAAAAGTAATTATAGTGTTTACCATGTTCATTATAGAATTAAGCCATTTTTAGGCAGATAATATATTATTGTAGTGTGATCGCATATCGACATATGCATCCACTTTGAAGTGCAGACAGAATTATGCTGAATCTGCATAATTCTGTGGGAAAAATAAAATAATAATTTTGTCGCACTCCAACTGGCTGGGTATTGCATTACGAAATGCAATACGATGCCAGGCGCCCTAATTAATTGATTAGTGCTTACGATAGCATTATTTCACCTGTAAATTTAAGTATAAATACAGCTCATAAAATTTAATAAAGACAATTGTTATCTTACAATTCAACAACAAGCGTTTTACTCGCTATATTTTATTAGGCGTTCAATCCGCCTATAGGAATAGTTAGGGACTGCTTCCAGCCGATCTGATTGGCATTACAAGAAGCAGATTGACTTGGCGCATTGAAGCCGAGCAGGCAGTACTCAAAATACAATACAATGCGCCAATCACACGCATAGATACCATCATTGCTTCACAAACAAATTACGTTTATTATAATATCTTCATTTAAAGAGTTTACAAAATAGTTTTCAGCATTCTGTCTTGTTTGCCTTATGATCAATAAGCAGAAGACCTTAGAAAAGTGAGAAAAACAAAATTTAATCATTTGTAACTTTGTGTTGGCATGGATTATGTTGTCAATTTTTGCACGTAAAGAGTAGGGTGTTTCGTAAAGTAAATGGGGAAAATTTCAGCCTTCTAACTTTTACAATTTCCGAGTAACGAGCAAAAATCAAAAAAATCAAAAAAAAAGAAAAACGGAGTTACGTTCAGTTTACGCTCTAATGTGCGCTTCTGCCCTAACCGATTTGGGCCATTTTGAATACCAACTTGCATGCAGAAACTTCTAATATTTCTACTAAATTTGAAATCGATATTTTCCTATTTGCGGCCAGCAGAGTGCGAACAACACACACCATGCAGACGCACAGACACACAGACGGTTAGACACACAGACGGATAGACACACAGACGGTTGACATAAGTTGATTCGGTACAATTTAAAGACTCCGATGTTGAGATTAAGTTTTAAAAATAATTTAGTTCTTTGTAAACGATTCTAAAGGAACTGAAAAGCTTGTGGCTAGCTGTGTGTTGACATTTTATGAAAATAAAGTTCTTAGAGAAATGATTCGAGGAAATTGAAGTTTATCTCAGCAAGTGATGGATACTGCCATTTATTCACTTAATTAAGAAGGAAATACAAAAGATAAACCTACGGTAGGGCTAATAAAAGTAATCTATTTTCATATGCAGACAAAGAAATAAGCAGGTCGCAATTTAAATTCCTGAGGGCAAACAGCAGGAGTCGCTTTTAAACGAGTTTCACTGAACCTGCATAGTAACCATACATAGTAGCTGTAGGCGAATGTTCGAGTGTTGGTCTCACTAAGCTTGTGTATAGTCCTTTGTAAACAAAGCGTCGTCAAGTTCTTTGGACCACCCTTTAATAAAAGGAATCGCTAACCTAGCTTGATTTAAGGACACTTTAATGTTCAGATTAAATCGTAGTTTTTTGTCGAAGAAAACCTCTAAATTCATAAACGGATCTACATTTTTCAGTTTTTGTGAATCGATGAAACAATCAGTAGTGAATGAGTAGTCATCCTTGAGGACTCAACCTTCTCATGGTGTTCCAGAATACATTTCATAAAATTTAGTGAGCATCATGTAATCAAGTTATCTGCTCCAAATTGAAGAATTCCATGGCAAAGGAAGAAAACAATCTAACAGATATGGCTGAAATTGATTATCGAAGGGAGATAGGATAAAGAGAAAGGGTTTCAAGTGACTGTCTTGAGGGACATTTGACCTCCCCATAGGATTTTTTTATATTGTGTTTCAATTTTCAAGCAGCCATAGTCCGCTATTTATTGTTGGAACAATAGAGGCCTTAAGAGAATTTGCAATTTTATCAACACTATTATTAAAATTTATATTTATTGTACAACCCAACTTTACGAGCTATTTTTGGATCTTGTGACCTTTATATTTGAATTGGTATTTAAACAATCTATCCGATGCCTGCACTTTAAAATTTTCTTCTTCCGACGCGGCATAGAAACACGAGAGTGCATGGCGATGCGGCTGCACCTGCAAAGGTCTGTCCATTACCAATTTCTCTCATCGGTAGTCGGACATCTCTCTGATTAAGTCATATTTTATTTCTCTGAAATAGAATTTCAGCGAAAAGTAGCAAATTGTCACACAACTAGGGAGAGAGTTGAGCCGAGATCAAAGCCTTGTGAAAAGATTAATACGCGTTTTTGATAATTTTTTGTTATTTCGTAATTTTGAACTTGTTGCTGCTATTTGCTTTTTCTCTTTCGAAAGAACTTTCAATTGTCATTATGAGCAGCTTTTTTCATATTTTTTGCGCTTGTAGCTAAATGCGAAAAAATTGCACCACTTAAAAACAATTATTGTATTTGTAAAACAATTTCAAGTATACTTTACGCTAATTTACTTTAAATACAAAGCAACAATGCCAAGCAGACGTAAAATTATCATCATCAACATCATCATCAAACAATAAACATCAAAGGCTTAACGAAACTCATTATCCTTCAAATATATTTTTCCTGCATAAATTAAGTCATTAAATGTGTAAACTCGTAACAAAATGTGCACAATAAAGAGCCCACTTAGGAAAATAGAGAAAGTCAGACAACAACAAAAATAAAAACAAAAAGAATTTGTAAAAAATATAAAAATCACTTTTTTACTTTTACTTTACACATACGTCATCTTGGGTATATGCCCATAACCAACTCAAGTGAGTTGTAATTCTAGTATTCACTCCGACCGCATAACGTCGACCGCAACTTTGCCCGTAACTTACCACACCCAATAAAATATGATAAGATTGTCTGTAAATGAGTGGACCTCCCGAGTCATATTGACATGAATCTTGTCCTAGACCCCGGTAATCGAATGTACATATTTGTGAAGCCATTATGCTGTTGTTGTATTGTTGTTGACATATATGATTTTCTAAAATCATCAGTTGGACTTTCTGTAGCACGTTGGATTTCGAGCCAGCGAATGATGTGGTACCCCAGCCAATTACGTCAACGGTTACATAAGGGAAGAGTTCGTTGCTAAGAGAATCCCATCGATTGAATTAATTATGCTTCGAAAGTTTTTAATTTTTCTCAACCTACCGTTGCAGCCAAGGCAGACATATCGGTCCAACTCCTCTTGACCATTCTATAGCCGTTGAAGTTACAAGTAGAGCGATATCACTATTACTCTCCGTCGCTGCTGTAGCGTAGCTGGGATGAATAATTATGCTCTGTATCCGATATTGATTCGCGTACAATGACTCGTTATCTGAAAGAGTGAAAATCCAAATTAAAATCGAAATGATTTAAGAGAAATCATGCAGGCCTTAAACATTATACGATATGGCGAGGGACAGAATGCGCTAATCAAAGGCCACCACATAAAATGAAGGTACCTTTAAACCGAAGTTATGTTATCTATGTTAGCCTTAATAACCAATATTTGTTTTTGACAAGCAATAGTTGAGGAAAGCAAGAGAACGAATTAGTTTACCGAATAAGTAATTTTTGTAGTTGTGTGTCAGTGTGTACAAGCCGCAGTCGTATATAAGACATCCAACGAAGTATTGACATATAGTGGTAATCGATAGCAGGTTTCTGTATGTTTGTTTTACGTCTGCGCCTGGCGTGAAGCCTTAATCAGACCGGGTTGCCTACAACCATTGGCAATCGAGAGGTAGTTGATTGACGACCCCTCAGGGAGAGAGGCAATCCCCATTGAAGGGGGCCTCGCTACCCTGAAGTACCGCAATAGAAAATGGGTGTGGGCCAAATTCTTTTCGCTTAGTGGTCTGCGTCGAGGCCTATCTAAGCACGTCTTAAAAAGGCCCCCGCGAAACTTTGGGGTAAGCACATATAGTGGTAATTGATAGCAATAACAACCGATCAATTTGACCCATGACCTGCTTGAAAAGCAGTCAAAATCGACCACCAAGCAGGACAAGGTAGTGTGGCAAAGCGTCGTGCCGTTACACTTCAACCGTTCATCAAAACGTTGAAGTGAGGTCTACTACCTTCTTCGTATTCTTTGCTCGAACAGGCCCCTCTCGATCATTACTAGTTCCACGCTATGATTGGTGGCCTGACTGGGCTATACTTGGTTAAGTTTGGAGAAATGCAAATTTGTTTCGATCAATAAAAATGGTGTCGTTTTATTTTCGCGTTATTCATTTATTAACAGCGAGATGGCGAAAATTTTAGGCAGTGGGAGACGGTCCTTTCAGTTTTCTTCTCTCTCTCTCTCTCTTTCTATTCTTTGGATTTCTTTTGAAATTTTTAATATTTTATTGATCGTAAAAAGGCGAAAATTCAGTTTTGCACCGGGTAAATGCCATGAACCGCCAATACAATCTGTCCGCATTTTCTCGATAAGCAGATATTGTCCGTTGTTGAAGCTCTTTCGGTTACAGGAATTGACATAAAGGCCAGAAAGATGAGAAATGTACATGTGGCTCATAATTCTGTAAAATAAATGCTTTCGATAGACTATGGCATACTTCCAATCGACGAGAATCTTGAGAAACAGAATGTGAAGAATGTTGAACGTTCACTTCGTTTCTCAATCCCAAATACTTTTCAATTATGGGTAGCAAAGCAGGGAGTGCTTGATGAGTTAGAAATTATAAAACTGCCTCAACGGTAGCAAATAGGTAAGAGTATTATAGACCCGTAAGCACTATCATGGTATAAAAAATAAGCAGTTTCTGCACCTCTTTAACTAAATACGTCTGCCTATCTATTGTCAATTGATAAGTTCAGAGAGGAAATGCTAAGTTTAAAAATTCAACTCAGATCTCAAACCGCGCGTAATTCTTGCATAAACATATAGCTGTGGCTGTAGAGCACAGTGGAAAAATTTTGCGTGATCTCGAGTGATCATCTAATGCGACTATCCTTGAAAAAAGGCATTGTGAACTTTTTAAATTGACCAGAGATGGTGGGTAGATAAAGAAAATCTAACATTTTTCCTTTGTGCCCTTTATTTGGGCAGATCTCATAATAACGCTTACCGTTCATTAAATCATGATAGCCCACATAGGCTACAATGTTGGAAAGGTTTCTGCGATTTTCCACACAATGAGCAGCGGTCACTATATGACGATGGCTTACTACAAATGTAAGATCGAGAATAAATCCAATCATTAAAAAGATTTTCTTTAGCCCGTCGTGCTCTTACTTATACTGCCGCCACAAAATAATCTTTGCGAAGCGTACAGGTCTCTCAAAGCCACTATTGAAGGAAATTCATTTTTCAAACTTTCCTGACCATTAGTTACCCTCAAATCTGGTGACCATCCGCAATCGCATTGCTGTTGCTGTGCAAAAGCATGACAAAGGAAACGTCCCCGTACCATCGTGCCAGCAAAAGATGAATAATAAGCGATTGACATAGAACGAAAATGAGACATTCGTGTCATTTGAGACGAACTGCAATAGCGTTCGGCGTCACGGAATTGAAAATCCCCATCCAGGGATATAAAAAATGATTCGCTATCGCAGATGTTGGGAAACTTGACAAAAACGAAAATTTATTCGTAATTTGGCGATGAGATGAGTTTACTCTCATTACTTACGAGTTCATAACGACAACTCAGGATAACTGTATGATCCGGGGGAGCAGTTATGCGGTAACGACAATTTGTGCCTGTAGCATAAAACCCAGGATAATATGGCGAAGTTATGTTAATCACTTGATTTTCGTCCCTGAGTTGATATTCCATAGGACCGCATAGTGATATTTGGCAGTTCGTTACATGAACGCAGATGACGTTGAGAATTAAAAAAAATGTATTCCGAATTTCGAACATGGATGGCGTTTCAAGTAGTTTTGTGATGAATGAATGCAAAAAATGCAAGAAATAAGTTGATGATGTTTCCCTGACTTTAAAGTTAAGAATTTTGTTCGCAATATTTACACTGAAATTAATTTTATTATCTGCTTTTAAAACAAACATTTTTAACTGAAGTAAGTAGAGAATACGTTACAATCGTTTTAGGACGATTTTTGTATACCCATCGCCTAAGGTGAAGTAAAAAAACATGTTCGGCCAATCGGGAGTCTTTGCATAGTCCTGCTACTGTTGCTTATAGCGAGAGTTGTTGGCATGAAGACTTGAATTTTTTTAAGTCTTTTTTGGATTATCGCTGTTGTCTTGTTTTTCTCTCTATTATATGGAATTTATGAGGATATAAAATAGCGAAAATACCGTACGATTATCTTTGTTTTCTTTCTTAATTTTCTTAACACAGACGTAGGCATAGCCGGCTTACTTTCGGTATTAAATTTATAAAAAGAAGTTTAATTATCCAAACACACATACATTTTCGAGAATTTTTGATTTGAAAATCCAAAGTATTTTAAACATTATGACAAAATTAGTACGCTTTTATTCTGCGGTAGTGGGTATGAAAAAAATCATCTGTTGTTTGGTTCTTTCTTATCTTAAATTCACTTTCAATTCGCGTTGACTGGGCATATGTTGTAATCCGCATAATTATAAACCCATTGCAAATAAGACGTAACCCGCGTATTAACGCCGACCGAATAATTTTTCCGCACCACAAGCGGTTCCAAAACTTATCGCACCCAGTAACGCTTGGCCACATTGAGACAATACAAGTGCACCTGCCGAATAACTTTGACACGAATCGAATTTAGAAAAGTGTTCACAAGCTCTTTGACATTGTGCCATATCGATCACCTTTAGAATGAGCTTTTGATTGCTATGCGATATCATATGTACATCGTTCAAGGAAAAAGAAGATTATTTGCAAAATGAGAACCACGCCGTTTAAAACTATTTTTAAGATTTTTGTAAAAGCTTTTTACCTAGACGACAAGGACGGTAAACAAATAGGACTCGCACCGCGAAACCACTCGATATCGGTGGTAGCTAGTAAGTAGTAGGTGAACGTCTGTGCAGAATTGAATTAGAAGTGAAATATTTGAAGTGAAGAAGAAAGACAATTAGCTTTTCTGAAGCTTATCATCGCCGGGCAAAATAAGTATATTAGCAGTTCGTGGTTGGTGATCAAAACAATCGCCCGCTGTCAATACATGGCGATGACTTACTAAAAAGTATTTGAAACATATTTTTATTTTGATTAAGGAATTTTGTAAAGTTCTCGTATAGTAATTGATCCCACCCAATAGGAGGAACCGTTAACGAAATATGGGGAAGCACCAATAGGAGGAACCGTTAACAAAAATGTATTTAGAGAGTAGAACTTAGGTAGGGTCTCAAATTTGATGAATTCTCTTCCAATGTATTTCGTTGTTTAAAAAAATGAACACAAATTTCGGATCGAGTATTCACATCTACATAAATCCTACCGATCCGTGGCAGGGACAATTGATGTATCTACGCCTATGTGAACGACACATTCATACTTTTAAATTATTCTTAAGCACGTACTGAGTTAACTAACTAAGTAAAAGCTTTTATTTATCGATTGCTTTGATAAATTTTCCAAATCTCTTCTCTTTGGAAACTTTGCAGTTGTGTGTTTGCATAAGTGCTTGCATGTATTCTAATCATTTTTGACTTAAAAAAGGCGATTTATTGAGAAAAGTTGGTACACTTAATATTAATCAAAATAATTTCCATCATTTTCTACAACTTTTTTCAACCTATCTGGCAACGTGGCGATACGGTGTCGAAAGAACGATATTGGTTTAGCAGCGATCCAATTATTGCCCCATTTTCGCATTTCTTGAGCATTTCGAAACTGCGTGCCACTAAAGCAATGCTGCATCGATCTGAACAAGTGGTAATCAGAAGGCGCTATGTCTGCTGTAAGCCGAGTGCCATTCGAACGCGCGGCCGAGTATTGTCGTGCAAAAGAATAGCACACCGTTAAATATCCTGCGCTACTACGCTTTATATGTTTATCCGTACAATGAGTTTTCAAAAAAAAAAAATTGTGATTGAAAAATTGGTTCGGTTAGCGTTCGTTCTTGAGCGAAAACACGTTGATGTACCAAATTTCACCAAAATATGTGAAAAATTTTGATCTGTAGGTGGGACACAAGAATACGCACAACCCCAGATCGTTCCAGAAAGTGTATATGACTCGATCGGTATAATAAAAGGCGAGTCTATCTCAACTTCTTCTGGGTGTTCTACGCATACGCACATAACTGTTGCACCTCACAAGTGATGCAGTGAATAAACACAGTGAAACCTGTTTTTGTGCGGTTTTTTTAATGCGCTTTTCATTTGCGCAATTGGTGTTATGCAATATTCTTTTATGTGTGTGTGTTGAGATAGAGAGAGAAACGAAATATACTTGCGTTTTGGACTACGACAAGTTGTACCGAATTATATTGTGAGGATGCAAATTTTTATGATCGATTAGCAAATCGGAAAAATTGTAGGCTAGATTTCTTAGTAATAATTTTCTGGGATTTCAAGCTAGGAGCTAGGAATACCCCGAGTAAGAGAGAGAGACTTTGTTTATGTGACGCTATAAAATTCAAACCTTTCATTTTATCATTGGCCGCTTTAACTCAAATAAGTGACCCATGCAGTTTAACAATTAACTCTTCATTGATTAATTAAGGGAAATGGCTGCCCGTCATTGTCAGGAAACTTCCCTGTCGTCGTCAATTACAAAAACGATCATATTTGAAGTACGTCACCTGGCTAACTTCGAGAGTGTGAATGCCCCAAATTCCACAGTACTTCTTATGATTAGCTTATTGTCTCTGAGCTTAATCTACTCCAAACACGTAAAATAATTTAAAAGCCAAGTGTGGGATCAAACGAGCGAAATGATTTTGTGCTCCGAAATGCAAATTTTGAACATATCTCTCATTTAAAACGTAACGTAACGTAAGAATTTATTTTGTGTCTGGAAAGTACTTTCCCGCTATTGCGCGAAATATTTTTTTCGCTGTTTTTTCTTGCCGTCTCTATTTGTTGCATAAAAACAGGCTTTACTGTAGACAATTATAAACATAATTATGACGTTTATTTGCAGAATACAGTAAAACTTTCTTGGATTGAATTTTTTTTTGTGTAGTAATTGCTCATATGCGGATTTAGGTGTTAAATCTAATAAGGTTATGAGGGTTCCGTCATTCCTAGTTGTTGTTTACCTTAAGCCCTTCTGGCTTTTACATACATTCGCACAAACTTAATACAGCCTGTATCACAAATGGAAAGGTGTAAGGTAGACCCACCTTTTAGTATACCCATAATTTCAGAAAATGATCCGAAGCTTGTCTGCCTGTTCGTCTGAACTGTGCCCATATATTTTTGTGTTCACCCTACGGCTTGCAATCTTCGGGATATTTTGATGAAGGTCGGTACACAGACGTGCTTCGGTGTAAGAACGAATGTTATTGAAAATGGTTCACATCGGTCGACCACTCGGTATATAACGTTTTATTTCGACTAATTTTTGCAAGAAAAAATATTCTCATAGAATAGAAGAATTTCACGGCAAAAATCGTTCGGTATTCTAAATTGATGTGAGAACTTTGGATTGGATGGCGCCGTATAACCGCCCCTACGACACTTCAAACTCTAGTCCTAATTTTCAATACTCTCTGATCAAAATTCATTCATAATGACATAAAAATTAACCTCAATAAATTGGGATCACATACGTCTAGTTTTTGGATTCCAAGTCCTGTAAGAGTTCTAATGCATCATAACATAAAAGAGGTCTAATTTTTAATATTTTATAATGAGAATTTGTCTTTAGTAAATCGACAGTAGAGACTTTGGATCACGTAGATCTATGTTTTAAAGATCACCATAGGGCCTCTCATGAAAGCAAACCTTTCTATCGCGACAGAGCCTAACTTATAGTTTGTTATGATGGAAGCAAGTGGAAAATAATAAAATATATTAAGTTTGCTAAATTTAGATCACGTTGACCTTGAAACATCATCCAAGGGAGGGCTTTCACGAAAACTATGCATTTCCGTAAAAATAATGTACAACGTATTGTAATTATTCGAAGTTCTTTAGGGTATCTAATAGACTGCCTTGCCTAACTATAGCGTACCCACTTGTTTCAATTAAAATTTTGCAATGGCTTTGAACTTGAACGTGTAGTATTTTTACGTTTTCCATATACGTTTTTATCGCATATCGTCATTTATTTGCTTTTTACACACAAAAGACTTTTTTTTTATTGTTTAATTTAGCGGCTTAGAGAAAATTGAAAGTGAAACGCTTAACGCGTTAAAGTTAAGAACAGATATTAAAGTTAAATAATAGATTAATGAATGTATTGCCAAAAAACGATTATGATTGAAAGATGTTTTGAATTAAAATGTACATTATTACATATGTGGATTAGATTTTTTTATATCGAAGACGGAATCTATTATTATCGGGGAAATGTTTAAATCAGGCTGTTCTAAAGGAGGCGGCCCCATTAATTTCCAAATTATCTTAGTCTGTATAATGAAACATCATTTACCGCAAGAGTTAGCGTTTACGAAAGTCATTCGTTCTCCATCTGTGTTCTGCTCTGCATAAGTACTTTCGTTTCCAAGACTTGGAGATCCCAGCAAGTGCTTACCTTCTTCATTAACGAGAGACTCTAAATTTACTGGATTAGGTTGCATAACGTATATATGCTATCGGTTAGATTAAAAACCGCAACTGTATACAGCTCCCTTCGTTCTTCTGTCCCGTCTTCTTCTGTCTTTGGAACAGTTACAACCATAAAAATTGAAACTCGAGGCTGAAACTTTTTAAAGATATGCGTTCACGATAAAAAATGTCACTAATGTATTCGTTTTTACTTATGGATATACGTAGATTGTCAGAAATGTTTCTGACCTCAACATGAAAATGGCGGTACTTGCCCAGATAATAGCTGACGAACATATGTGTGTAGACGTCGATTAGAATTCAACAACATTTTAACCATTACGGGCGTGCAGTTGTTGTTTCACAATCTTTTGAAAAAATTGATTTGAGTGTTCTTTTTTTTTTTGGTGAAAGTGGAAAAACTTCCTTGAGTTGTGTTGCGTTAAGTGTTCGTCTTCGAAATATGTCTACACAAATTAGAGACGAGCTGGACGCGGATTTCTTACTATTGTTATTTACTATGTTGGAATTTTGGATGAGAATCTGCCCAATCCAGATAATGATCCACTTAAAAATATTGACAAATAATTCGTATTGTCTTTAGTAATACTTTTTCTTAATTCTTTCGAAGGCGTAACACTTTATTTACCCAGAAATTGGAAAACAATAACATAATTAGAATGCAAGAAGTAAGCCAAGCACCAGTCTCGCAGCGAGGTCTACTTCAAAATTGACAAAATGAGTTTTCATTTTTATAATTTTTTAATCCTTTTTATTCATTCATCATAATTATGAGTAACTTTTTTACAGCATTTTACCTAGAATTTGAGATATTAGCGTTTTTTGGAAAGTAATCGTTATTTAAGGCCGATAATAAAGGGAAATAAATAATGTTTTAAGCTATCAGCCGATCTGACTTCTCATGAAAAATTTTATTTTAAATATAATTTTATTGTTTGCTTTTGTGATTATCACAATTTAAACAATCATAAACACGCTGGAAACAAACGCAGTTTTGTTATCTCTAATTAGCCTTAACAATGAGAAAAAAAGTATATATAAACATTGAAAAGTTAAGATACAGACAGAGAGAGAGAGAGAGAGAGAGAGAG
>KK502481.1:939957-953412 GCA_000688735.1 Glossina austeni | reverse complement strand
TGATAATCGCGATTCTTTTCTACTCGGCTTTACTAATGACCTTGCGTTCAATTAGTTGGCGGTCAAAAGTCGAAAACAGTTTAGGCAAAGACCACAATTTTGCGACAAGGCCTATGTCTATTTGCGAAAGAAAGAAATGTTCGTCAAATTAATGCATTTTTAGACAGATAACGAATTATTCATTTAAGGAATGTACAAAATAATTCTGAACAGTCCGTCTTGTTTGGTTACCTTATGATTAATGTAAGCATAAGGCCTCAAAAAAGTGACAGAAAAAGATCATAATCATTTCTAACATTGTGTGGGCATGGCCGCTTTTCTCCATTTCCGCACATAAGTAGTAAAGCTTTTGGTTAAGTGAATGTGAAAAATTTCAGCCTTTTCTCTTTTAAAATTTGCGACGAACAATAAGCAAACACCCACAAATTTTTGGTTAGAGAAACGGAGTTGCTTAGTGCGACTGCGTTCTGTGACCAATTTGGCCCATTTCCAATATCAAGCTGTGGATAGAAATTTTCAATCTTTCAAATTTGAAGTTGATATCTTCAGGCGAGCGTCAACAACACACACCACACAGGCGGACAGATGGACAGACGTGGCTTAATCCATTCAGAATTTCATGCTGATCAAGAATATATATGCTCTGTAGGATCTCTGAAGTTTGCTTTTGAGTGTTGCAAGCATCTTCGATGGTGGGTACAATAAATACTTTAGTATATTTACGGGAAATAAATGTCTGTCCTTTGCGTTAGAAAGTCAGTAGACTTAGTGGAGGTTATTTCGTTGCGTTTTCATAATTTTTTGAAATCATTATCATCATTACTGTTCGATTGCTTGGGATAATTTTTTAAATATTTTTTTGTTTCGAATCATTTTATTATTGTTGTGTAAAATATGTTTTGCACTATTTTTATATCTCTTGAGCGTAGCGCAGTTATCAAGATTTTCAATTAGTTAAGACTTACTGTAAACGCACATATTTTTTTATTTGACGCACTCTTTATTCCTTTAAATTATTTACGAGTAATTTTTGAAGCGTTCAAAAGTTTTGGTAACATTTTTCCGAATGACTCGCGAGATTTAACTGACATTAGAAATTCGCTTGATAAGTTTTGTGTTCTGAAAGTTTCTCTTTTATTTATTTAAGGCAAAGAATAATAAACAGTAAAATTTATAATTTCAAAATAAACATTTATTATAATTTGAGCACTTTATTAAGATAAATACAGCTGCCGCGACCGAGAGCGAGAGCGGAGTTGCAAACTAAAATTCTACGTTAATTAAAGAATAGATAATTAGGTGCTTGTTTTTGATGGCTTGTCTCAATGATTTAGAATCATTTGTTTTTTTTTTTTTTTTTTTCGTTAATAAAGAGTGCAATGCAATGTTCTTGGATTGACATTTGATTGAATACAAATTTATATATGGATTTAGGTATTAAATCTAATACCGTTATGAGGGCGCTGTCATTGCTAGTTGTTGTCGTTTTTTTGTTTAAGTTTCGCAATGGCGTTGAACTTGAATTTAAATTATATTTACATTTTCCATACACCTGGAAATTTGTTATAATTACATTTTTTTTTTTTTTCTTTTTTTGCATATTCATTTAATTTGCTTTTGTCGCAATATATCATATATTTGCTCTTTACACACAAGGGCATTTCTTTTTTTATTATTATTATCTACTTTACCGGCTTAGATAAAAAAGAAAGTAAAATGTTTAACGTATCATTGTGTCTATTTATGACCTGCGGTTTTCTTCTCCTGAGCCTAGTAATGTGGAGGCAGTTAAATAGGGATACTTTGAAAAAAATGCAAATACCGAGATTATTGTTCAAAGAAGATTAGAAGGATTAGAATATAAGTGCTTGCATGAATTTTGATCATTTTTTCACTTGAAAACGGCATTAATTGAGAAAAATCTTTCTAAGTCATATAGCGTCGCTCTGGACAAGTGGTAATCAGAGGCCACTACGTCTGCTGAGTACGTTGGCTGCGGGGAAACTTCTCAATCAAGCTGCGGTAGTGACAATTCTTGCAACGTGTGCTTTTTTTTCCTTTGGAATCTTTCCCATCGCATGTAAATGCCTAGAAATTGTAGATTCATCAGCTGTTAAGCTCCTGGAAAGTTCTTTGAAAGGTTAAACTGGTTTATCGTCCTATGGGTTTCGCAATTAATTGTCTTCACAATTTTGGTCCTCCAGGCCGTTCTTTGTCATTGTCATGAAAATCACAATTTTTAAACCGTTGAAATCAAAACCGATAAATGGGATATGATGAAGCAGCATCACCATAAGCTTCTAAAAGTTTTTGAACGGCTTCGGCAGCAGATTCCTTCAAAACTAACAACAAAAGTAATGAATGTCGCAAACGCAATTTTGACCCTTCCTTGACCAACATCTGTATACACTGAATAACGCAGTAATACTAAAAGGGATACCGGAATTTTATGTAGAGAAAGGTCAAAGTCAACGAATTTAATCGTTGTGTACATACGTTACTTTATTATTTTTATTAATAGATGTCACTCATATTATACATTAGCTATTTTCACATTTAACACAGAGTCCAATATTATCGAGCACCTGTTTAAATCAGGCAGTATTAAAGGAGGCGGAAATAATTTTTTTTTATAGATAATACTTAATGTAAAGTTATTAAATTGTAAAGTAATACAGACAACAGACAAAATTATAGCAGGTTGAGGTAGTATTAGTATTTCCATTCATTTTCAGATTATCATAACCTGTTTGATGAAATATATTATAATCGACCACAAGAGTTAGCCCCACACAGAGTAGTTCCCACCTATGTCTAGCATACTATTGGTTCTTTTGTCTGCAACATTTAGGAGTCCGCATCAGAGACAACATCACGTACGTATCTTCCTAATCAAAGTAATGTTCTTCTACATTACATAAAGTGTACATAAGCTACTAAACTAGGAATTTTAACTATATACAGGCCCTTCCTTTCCTCTCGTATACTCATTTCTGTCTTTGCAGCGCTCGCTGTCTTGCAGAATAACTAAGATTCGAGGCCAAAACTTATTACAGAATAAACGTTCACGATAAACAAAAACTATTACTTACGTACGCATAATAACTACCGACTAAAGTCTTCCGAAAACCTCGTAAAGCTAAGCTATACTTCATTTTTGATCAACATCAGATTATTGACTCCTTTTTGTAAGTCTGTCCCTCCATCAGTTCATATAGAAACGATATATACACTCTATCGAATGACATATGGGCCGACCTATTTTGATCCTCTGATAGAAATCTAAAACTTATCGATTGATTAGTTCAGTTGAAGTTTTCTATTGGTTTGATCGACTCGTTTACTGCAGCAATAAGAAAAATTCTTTGCTTGCCATCTGCAAGGGATCACGCAGGCACTTTTATTTTTGATTTGAAATAAGAACAAAACGATAAAAGATATCAAGATGATCGATATTTAATTGTAGATATTGGTTCTTTTTATTTAACAATGATTTCATGTAAATGACTTGGATTTTTGTAAAAATTCGATTCTGGAAAAACTTTTAATCATTTTTCTACATAAGTCTACTCTTATTTCCCCAATGGGAAGGATAATCTTGGAAAACAAGACTATTGATTTATTGGACTAAGCCTATACCATAATCCGAAAAGAAAGTTCCATGGAAGTTACATCGCATGATCTTGGTGGTCAAATCACCTCGGCATTTCTAGGGGTCACGGGGTCATTGAGTCTTTCTGTCAATAAATTGATTGTGCCATGGAATGTATGGAATGATGCACTACTTAGCTGAAGCCACATATCGTTCAAGTGTCATAAAATATCAGTAAACTTATTTCTATAGCGTTTTTCATAAACTTAAATAGCATTCACCTCTTCAAAAATAATATTTCCAGTCCGCAAACTACACTCAAAGCAAGTTCACTTTTGTGCACATAAAGCTTTTGCACGTATTATCGTTTTTTCTAATCAAGCAAAGCCGTCTGTAGGGAACGCCGCCAACGCCAACGACAGGATCAAGGAATTTGGGCCCATATAGGAAAACTTGGTCAGAAAATGTTTGCAATTCTAATCTGTAACGTCTTTCCGTCCTCGCTGTTATCAACAGGCATTACTGCGTCCAAATAACACGGGTTTCAATAGATGACTTATTGACGATAATCAAATATTTTGCTAACCTTAAAAATCCACATGTTCTTTCGGTAGGGAGTTCGTATTATTTCTAAAAGATGGCAGCAGTAATGCCTAAAAATACACGGTATTTTGAATAGTAAATGCTCAACCGGTTTTTTACAATGTGAAGTCTCGAATGTGTGAAAAAAATCGCCAGAGTTGAAAATGAACATCGCCAGTCATAAACCTTACAAATATGGCTTAAACAAGCTTAAACAAGCTTTCATATATTCTTGATATATGTAGCGTGTCAACAAAGTTTTTATGTTAAAAGATGTTTGAATTTTATGTGAATACACTTTTTCTCTTCGTCTTCATTTGTTGCCTTATAGCAATCAAGTAATTCCGTTAAAAAAAAGTCAAATTTTTAACATCTTCGGGGATATTCTACATATTGAAAGGTTTAGTTCCATTTTCCGAAAGATAATTTTGCCGTTCATCAAAAGAGGACTGGCATCACAAGACCTATCGATATATATTCGATTCGACCTTGAAAAGTATCTACTATTTTCCATAACTTTTGCTGTAGATCACATTAGAAAGTTACATTTTGAAAATCACATCCTTTGACGTCTTATTATTAGTATCTCTAGGGCGTTTAATATGAAACGGGGAAAGGACGCAGCTCAGATAATGATCCAGCAAAAAGAAAAAAATTGTTTTGATTTCTAGTTTATTCTTTTGAAGACGTAAGCGATTATTTGGCTAGGAATCTGAAGGCAATAATGTTATCAGGACGCAAGAAGTGAGTGTAGCGATGGATGAAGTCTCGACATGTTTTGGATTATTACCAATGAGGTTTACTTGGTAGTTGGCAAAATGAGCTTTAATGATTATGATATATGTAGATATGTAAAATTGTCAGGTGACAAAATAGGCTTTATTTTATACATACATATATATATATATGTATATCGTCATATGTATATCGCATTTTATTCAAAATTTGTGATATCATCGTTTTTGGAACGGCATCCTTATTATTAGACGGTAAATGAACGATGTTTTAAATTATAAGCTATGATATGTTTTCTCATTAAGAATTTTATTCGAAATTTAATTTTATTGTTTGCTTATCTAATTCTCACAATTTAAACAATCATAAAAACAATGGAAACAAACATAGTTTTACTATCTTTAATTAACTTTAACAATGAAAACATTTTCTTTTCATTTTATTTTTATAAAATTCATGTTTCTTGTTTAAAAGTAAAAACAAAAAAAAAAAAAAAATCATAGCATTCAGATTAAAATATATGTACATATACAATATATATGTGTACCTTGAAAAGCTAATAAAAACTAAAAATTTACGAGCTTTGTGCTAATATTAGGGCGAGAAATGCAACACTATATAGTGCAGAGAGAGAGAGAGAGAGCGAGCGAGAAAGAGAGAGAAAGCGAATGACAGAGAGAATGAGAGTGAGAATATTTAAAAGTTTGCCTAAAAGCATGCTAAAATAAATTACTAACAAAAAATTATATAAACGAAAATAAAAATTAACAAAATTATTATTAGTTTTAGATGAATCTCGTATACCCCTACTCTAGTAGTCATAAAGTTCTATTTCGAAATGGATTTGCGTTAATATCTATTAGGGACATATTATGGCGAAGTAAATTAAAAAAAAAAAAATTTTGTTTTGTTAGATTTTTTTGGTGATTTGAACCTTTTTGAAAATTACGAAGAAATTTTTTCCTGGAGATTTCGGGCTTCTTCTCCAAGCACTTCGATAAGACGGCTTGGATCCATTTCTAGTTTCTGTAATACGTTCACAGATGCCTTTAGAAAGCATCTCTGTTCATGTTAGAGCATTTGCAAAGAAAAACCCGTTAAAGCAGCTTTATCGAGTCGACGGCTGAGAACGATTGTAGCTAGCGCGAGTGCTTCTGCCAAGAAATTACAAATTTGGAGCGAAGTTTTCGATGTAAGTACTGAATCTGCGTTTATTGTCTTCCTTCTTTGTCTACCACACCTTAACATGGGACTCTGTCCTTCACAGTGGCATGAAAAACGGAAAGCTCTGGCTTAAAATGTGCAAGGAAGGATATTGAGCACCTTTGCTTTTCAGCATTTTTATAGTCCTGGGACTGCAGACTGATTCTAAAAATTAATAAAAGTAATCTGTGTATATAAAAGACAATATTCGTATGTTCGTTTTAGAACTAAGAAACTGCTGAAACAATTTTCATGCGGCTTTTGCAAAACGGTCTCTATTGTTCCGGAATTATTACAAGCTATTGAAATTCTCGATGTGATCATCAGACAAAGAAAGTAGTAAATATGTTTTTTACATACCCTCCACACAACATAGTAAGGCCGGACTTCTCCTCCATTTTTAACAATGCGAAAACATAAATCATCGCGCAAATGAAGCCAAGAAAAAGGCAGAAGAAACAGAAGAAAAAACGACGCAATGAAATAAGCAAAATATATTTATCGCAGTGACGAACTACTAAATCGTCACAATAAGGCAAAGCACGAAACAAAGTAGTGTCGAGAAAGAGTGAGAGCAGATTAAGACAATCTCTCTTATATAACTTGACAGTAGGCGATTAGGCATTCAAATGAATCGATTAAAACAATTAGTAAAACCTGATCGCATGGTATTTCAGAACAATCTGGGAATTAAGTATCGCTTGCACTCACTTGTGGTAGGTGATAGTATGAGAAAATTTTACACACAATGCAATGCGAATTAAAATTCAAGAAGCATTTGGGAAATGGCAAAGCATTGCTGGGTCAGCTATTTTTTTATAAAAGCAAATATACTTAAAGGGTGTTTTTTCCAACACACGATTTTTCAAAACGACGTGCAGCGTAACTTTAACAAATTCTTCCTTTCGTTCGAGTTTTGAACCTTATCTTTAAGATAAGGTTCTAAAGAGAAGAACGCATAAGTAACTCACTTAAACATTCTTTATCAATAGCAGGTTTTGGATTGAAAATTGCACTTTTTCATTGAATAGCCCGCCAATCAGATAAAATTTAATATTTCTAAAACATTCGATGTCCTTCTACAGCTATAGATGTGCAAGTCTTTTTTTTTGGATTCAAATTTGCACCAGCTACACAGCGTCTTGCGGAGTTCTAGCAAGTAAGCATACTCCGCGAGAGCGCCTTTTTTGTCGTCTGGGAAGAATAATTTTTTTTTCAATGCTTGAATATAAGTATAACACCTTACTCGACCTACTTATTGTTTAATTGCCTGTCCTTCCATCGAAAGTTGGCAAAGCAGAAAGAAAAAAGCGCTTCATTCTGGGCTGCTATAATGGCGTTACCGCAAACGTCTTGAAAGCTCTTGACAGTGATTGATTGAAGAACTCGCTTTCATTAGAATTTGTTCTTTTTGTGTAGATGCCTTTGTGGACGTAACGTGTATGTCTAAACGTGACAACTGAAATGTTAAATTTAATATACTTTTATATCGAAGCGGTGAATAAAAAATTAAAATGAATTTATAAACTATAACTAGAAAGGATAAGCGAGAGAAAAATAAAAACAATTGAAAGCAATGAAATTGACAATACACTCAAGCAAATGCAAACATTTCATATTCGATAGTAAAAATTGTAATTGGAAGAAAAAGAGAGAAAACATATAACAATAGTTTTAGTGAAAAAATTTTTTTATAAAAATTATACTTTCAAATGTAATTGAGTTTAATGTTATCATCGTTTTTATAAATTGTATTTAGCCTAAAAGTAGGCTTTTTTAAACGCAAATCTCTACACATACTCTTCGTATGCATTTCTCCCTCGTATTTATGTTTTGTTGTTTTATTTTCATACCGTTAAATAGTTACCGTTCAGATTTTTTTTTATCCTTTTCTTTCACTTGTTTCATTATTGCAATTTTTCTCATTTTTTTATTGTTGTTGTTGTTGTTGTTGTTGTTGTTTTTTTTTATTTGGTTTTTGTTGTACGTATATGATGACTACAACTTTTAATTACTATTCCTGGCCTGGCGGCTTATGCAGGACTATGATGATGTTATATATGGTTTTTGTTCTCTTTCTCGTTATATGTATACAACGAATGCACCGGGTATGGGTTGGACGTTGTACCCTTATTTTGTGGTTTTTAAATACATTCATACCAATTTTACAAAATGTGTTTGCTTGCTTGTGTGCCTGTGCTGTTTATATACAGTTGTTGTTTTTTTGTTAGTAGTAGTAGTTGTGCTTGACTCATCAGCTAACCAATCAGCTTAACGCACATTTGTGGGCTGTTGTAGTGGCCCATTTAATCTTTTCATGTATAATCTTTGTGTATATATTTGTATGTATTATTTGTGTTGTTGCTATTTTTGTAGTGGAGGGATATTTTTTTTTTCCTCGTACTTGTTCGATTTTCTTTATTCGTTACGCACTTTTTCATCCACGATACGCTATGAAGATAAAGATGACGGTGCTGCGTGGAGGGTTCTTTTAGGCGGCCTTAGTTTAAACTGTTTTCCAGTGGGTGGAGTACACATATGGTGTTTATCTTCTCTGATGATTATAAAAGTAAAAAGAGATTAGTTTATAAGGTTTAGCAGTAATTAAAACTAATGGGGGTATTGGGGGATATTGAAGCAGAGTTTTTCGAAAAATCTATTGATAATATGAGAGAATTTTGTTCGTATTTTCTTTTAATAACAAATACTCATATATCTGAGATACAATGAAGTTGAAATTGTAGAATGACCTTAAATTAAAATGTAATTCTTTTGTCTTAAATCATGCAATTTAATCCAATTAAAACTTGTTAAAAAGTCATTTAATTGTAATTTATTCTAACATCTAAGTAATTAATTGTAATAACAATTTAATCTCATTTACCTTAAAGAAGAAATTTAATAATTTTGTCTAGTTGATGATATCTTATAAATACATTTATTTATACATAAACAAACAAATCACGATAAAGGAAAATGAAAGAGAGAAAAATTAGCCAACGAGTTTATTTCCTGATGCGAAGCTCACTTTTACACCATTGCTGGTGTAATAAACAAAAACAGAGCAAAAGGAGACCAGCAAATATTTGCTCCTTTATATTTATTTAGTTATTTGTTTATATTTTCATTAGTTACACTCAAAAATTCAACCAGAGTCAAGATAAGGAGAAGAAGAAACCTAATCTAGATTATTTCTTATCCTAATTATATTATAGAGGCGAGTAAGATAACATATTGCGCTGTGTAGATAAAAAAAAGGCATTAAAACGAAAAAATTAAAAGGAGAAGGGAACAGTTGTGTTATATATTATGTAAAATATGTTATATAGTATATGATATATAATATATAATATAATTATAATTATAATAATTAATGTTATTGTTATTTAATTATTAGTTACAAAGTTACAATGCACCCGTAGATGCGTCGTTCCTATGCTGTAATATCAGCAGCACAAGCTCGTGGATGCAACTGCGTATGCGTACGCGCAATAGCGAGACTTGCACCATAACAAGACACTGGCAACAACATTCGTAGTAAAGAGTTTCGTATCGTATTAATAGAATCAATAGTTTGATCGAACCTAGGGGCTGATTTAATGGATATTCTCTTCACTAATTTCTTCTTTGAAGTTTAATAATAAATACGAGACTTAAAAACTCACTTCTTTTTTTTCAAGAGTGGGAACATTAATGAGTTTTAATTTCCTGTCACATCGGGGTAAAATTGAATTCGGGTGACATCCTAATTGACGCAGGATAAATAGTTGGAAGTTAAGAAAGAGCGGGCACTACAAGTGAATATTCAAAAGTAAGTCGGATAAGGGCGCTTTGCAGACGTTCAGTTATATAAGGGTCAGTGAATTCCTCGGACTCAATATGCACTATTTGATAAATAAAAAAATAATTTTGCGTTTTCTGTAGTTTGAAATAGTTCTCTAAGCTCTATTATGTAAACAGTACACTAAGTGAATTCAATTTAAATTTTAGATTTTTGTCTTTATAATCGTAGGCCAAGATCCGCGTTGCGCAGTATTAACACCTCTAGTTTAATTGATCCTGGGTTTCCAGTAGCCTATAGAGCCGTCATAGCTTAATACGAATCCGTACGGGAGATCTGTTAGATTTACCTAATATTTAAGATAACTAAAATTAGGCATCTGAGACTGCTCATGTACTCTCTTTAAGTTTTAGTCATTTCTATCCATCGCTAGGCTCTATAGCATTGTAAACCAATGCAGAGAATCTATTAAGTTTTTAAATATGTTGACGCTCAGGGCCAGTTATCTACGACTTTTCCGATTAGATTAGATAGTGACTGACACATGCTTGTCGGTCCCTATTCCTGGCTATTGAAATATGGTAAATTAGTGAGCATTTTTTTTTTGATTCCAAAGTTGATAGAACACGTCAATCAAATGGTTGCTAACTAGCCGGAAGCATTTAGTGATTCGAAAATTTAAAGCTGTTAAAACTGAAGAGATAACGATCAAAATATAAATGATAACGATCGACTCATTGATATATACACATTGCAGTTATGATCTGATGAGTTATAAACAACACTATAGAGACGACGCACGTCACTAAAGCTATAGCAAGAAAACGCAATGTTTTCTCTTATGACTAGTCATTGGTAGCAACGTCAGAGTAAAGTTGCTGTTGGCCTTCAACTATTGTCCTACGTTGGATTATGAATTTCTTAGACTGTGTGATACTTTTCAGAAGGAAATGAATCTCTTAAGCGTCATACGTTGTTTCCATGAAGCTATTCCCCGTAATTGTGGGCATACCAGTCTTCGTTTTTGCAATAGTTTCTATTGTAATCCATCGTTATCCGCGCCTGATTTAGGTCCTCGTGACTTTTGGCTATTCTCGAAACTTGCAAAACAAGTCTAGAAGGATAGTTTTTAGACCATTGGAGAGAGAAATGCACTTTTTTAAATGAACGTAAACAAGTCCAGCGTATTAGCTATGAAGACATAACATTCCGCACAGTGTCGACGTTTGAATAGGTCCGCGCAATTTACATGGTCTTATTGCTTTCCACCGCTGGATTGTAAAATTCACTTTAAAAGGAACGTAATTTTTCTATTCGCCTTTTAATTTCATTTGCAAAACATTCAAGTATTGACCGAGTCATCTACAAGGGTTACATTCTTCATTGTAAAGCAGGCTTCTGCCGCTTTGGTCCTTTCGTTTGCATCAGATCCGTTCCCGATTGATCGTCTTATTGCCCGCCAATCTATGCAACATTATTGTGTTGAAATATTCGAATTTGACAAAATTAAAATAAATATAGAAACTTGACACATATTTGTTTAATAGGCCGCCAAACAAGTTCATTGTAGCTAAATGCGAATAACTTGTACCATAATAAGAGAGATGCTAATAAGGAGATGCTTACCTAAGGCTTGGTCAAAATATTTACTAGAATCATTTAAAAGTATGCGCACTCAATTGAAAATATTGCTTCAATTGTTTTTGAAACTTTAAATATAAGTCTTAATTTTAAATCTAAATGTTGTACTTAATAATAATTATGGCTTATATCACTTGCTGCATTTATATGTTGATTTTGTGTGAGTGTACGCAATAAACAGAAGAGCTTGAGATGGGCTCCTTTTCGTTATGCTGATTCAGGATCACTTTCCGAATCGACTTAAGTTAATCTGTCCGTCAGTCTTTCTTGTTTTTTATGCTCCAGCTATAGGGATTTTAATTTTTGAGATATTTGGATGAAATGTGGTACACTAACATGTTTTAATCTAATGACGAACGGTATTGAGAATGCTTTGCCTCGAATTATTTTTGCGAGTGCGTTCCATGTAACAACTTATCTTGAAAATTCGTTGTGTAATTAACTGTATTAAACGAAGTGGTGCAAACTATTCATTGATAGGCCGTGCCGCGATATAGCCTGTTAACCTATTTTATTCGTCATTTTGGACTTTTAGTCTCAATTTTAACTTTCATCCCAATCCTTCGGCATATTCTTCATTCCATAAATATTCAATGTTACATGTGTGTAAGTTTCTATATATATCTATCGAAACATTCATAATAAATGGCTGGAGTCTTTCAACTGTATTTGTCCTTCCATTGCATATCGGCTTTTATGAAGTTTCAGGGCCTGCTTTTTCCTGATTGTCTACCAGATGCAGCCGCTTCTCCCGTTAGCTCTCGAGTTGTTACTTGTAACTGTGATGTGAGGTTCGAAATAATCCATTAAGTGCAGACAGATTTTGTTCCATGTCCAATAGTCACTTGCCTTATAGTGGACAACGAACATTAGAGATGGAGTGATCTAGTGGTAATAAATGTAAAGGCAGACTACGGATTTTGTATAATTTTTAATATCAACACATTTGCCTATATACTCTTACACAAATCCCATATGTGATGGAATGAATAAAATGAGCATTGGGAAGTTTTAGCCACCGTTTTCATAAAATAAAGGCGCAGTACGCAGCTGACCAGTAATGAAACATCTTTGGTAAAAAATAAAAATTTGGTATATTGCGAAGTAGCAAAAGTCTAAGAACGAAATATAATGTTCACTACCTGTTTTGCAGAACTGCACTTGCATTAGATCGCCTTCAAGGCTTTCAAGGGAAGAACTGAAATGAACGTATATTCATCCAAAGGGCAATTGAAGAGTTCTGAATCGAGAAATCTCTGATTACTGTGAATAAAACCATTTAACTCTATAAGTAATTTTTTTAAATTAAAATACTGTTAAATAATTCTTCTAATTCTAAAGTCCTACGCTATTGTACATTCACGATGCCGTAGTCGAACCTAATTTAAGAAACAGTAAGAATAACAAGGAATTATACTAAATAATATCTGCTTACTTAGTCCGCGTGTACTGCGACAGGGAGCCTTTTTGTGTTTCGCGGCTTCGGATCTTCATGAGTATTATTTTCATTCAAAAATGAAAGTGTCGTAGAGTGATTTTGGTATTTCACTGAACAGGTAAGAAAACACACCCCACGAGAACGACAAAACATTCTTCAAACGAATTTAAGCTATGCAGGATTGGTGGATAGGACTCCGTGCGGAGATCGGCTGAAAGCCTCAAGTTTCTAGACTCATGTAAAATGATATTCCGTTGGTAAACTACAACCGATTAGCGTGGGTGATCATAGCGCCAGTTACAGGCAATACTAGTTACTGCTTACCTGAAAGCAAAATTAGACGATATTTCGAGCCGGATGCTTCTTGTTATGTTCAGATAAGTTCCGCTAGCATGTATTGGAAGGGGCCATATTTTACATATGCTATAAGAGGAATGCCTACAAAGGGGTATCATTCCCCCTTAGATGTGTTTGATGCTGGGT
>KK502481.1:916700-929903 GCA_000688735.1 Glossina austeni | reverse complement strand
TATATATATATATATATAATAGAATATATATTGTTAATATACATCTTGGAAATCTTCAGTTTCAACCGTGAACTTGGAGCGGATAAACCACTATTTAGACGAAATTCATCTCTACCTCTTGGTGGCTTTTGATTTGATCCCACCTATCTTTTAAATTTACTATATAAATCAGTTATCGATCAATTAGCAGCCCACGAATGTATGGTTAACACATAGATTTGACGAAATTGAAAGAAGATTTCTTGCACTGATTTTTAACATATTTTCAAATATTTTCTAAAGCGTTTTTTCGTCTGAGACCCAAAATTAATCATTTGCATAAGCGAAGTAGAAAAAATGTAAACTTTTCAATTCCGCCCCGTTGTTTCTCAATAAACAAATGCTGTTTTAATAAGTTCGAAAAATTCCAAGAAATCGTTTAGGGAGCGTAATGGGCTAAGCGTTTATTGTGTTTATATAACTGTAGATTAAAAATTGAATCCGATTTGAAAGTGAATTCTCGATTTCGAACTTCTCCTACCATGTAGCCCATGTAGTACCATGCCCTGATCTTAAACGAAGCTAACTCGACGCTAGTTTTCATCGTACGGTGGTCCAAAGAGCTTAACGATTTTTACGTCATCAAAAGACTGTACATGAACTTAGTCAGACCATTACTAGGGTATGTTTCAGTTGTCTGGTCTCCTTCCTATAGATGCTACGAAGATTCAACGGTATCCATTCAAAAGCAAGTTCCGCTCTTTGGAATTCGGCTTGGACCCCGTCTGTCTTTTTGCCTACTTATAAGAGTAGATTGCCTTTGTTCGCCTTACTGTCACATGAGTAACGTAGATAAATTCTTGGTGCTTTCTTCTTAATTAAGGGATTAATAAATGGTATTATGGATTCGCCGGGCGTAACCCTCAATGTCGCGAACCGTCTCTAAAGGAAATTTATCGCCATAAATCTTAGTCAATGTAGGTATAATTACGAAGTCTTCAATCCGTTCGAGAGTCGTTTGGAAAAATCTGAAAAATATCTATCCCTTGACTTCAATTGAATTCGTTTATTAGTTTATTTTACCTGGATTTTATGTATAAATAAATAAAAACAAATAAAATAAATCTAATTCGGTTATGGAATATCGTTTGTCGCCTATCAATTTGATAGGCGACAAACCTTTGTCTTTTGAAGACAAGATTTTCAGGTAATAAAGCTTTAGCTAGTAAGTTCTACGCTACTAAACTCCGCCTCTAGGTTGAACACAAGAAAACAAGATGGACAGACGGACAGACAATCTTAGGTAGATTCAAGAAGTGATTCTTAATAAATCCCAAGCTCTTCTAGGTGTTGCGAGCATACGGACAAACTTAATATATCCTTGAGTGATGCAAGTGGTGTAGTTTGAAAACATAAGTAAAAAAGGGAAACCCTTGTGGAGAATCGTATTAAATTTATAATTACATAAACATGTGAATTATGTTAAATTTTTACGTAAATATACATAAAGAAATTTTCTTTTTATTATTTCATTCAGATTACACAGGGAACCGGTTATACCAAATAAAAGCAAAAGGAAATTATGGTAGCGTTCATGAAAGATTATACAGTTCCACTTCAAACGCAAATATGACCAGGTACTGCTAAAGTTGTCTCCATTAACTTATGGGAATACCTTCCGGAAGATTGATCGTACATCGTCCCTCGATTCACGATATAATAGATAAGAAAGAGACAAATGTGTTACATATTTTTTAAAACACATATACTGAAATCATATATTAGGCGAAGTGGTGTAGAGTATCTAATAGTCGGCCTTGCCCGACTCTAACGATCTTACCTGTTTTAATCAACATATTGACGGACTATATCCGAAATTTGATCAGGAACATTTTGTAAGTATGACTACAACAATACCGATAATATAGATCGAGTTCTTCAGCTAATTGTTACTAACATATTAACATATTAATATAAAATTAAATGAAAAATAGTTGGGTTTTAAATTGCAATGCTATAGTATTTACGTCATTTTGCATCGCAATGAAAGCGAATGCTGTAGCATTCATGTTCGTCAATGTGTTAAATCATTTTTTTGCTTGAATTTTTCGTTCTTCTTTGTTCTGTTAGGATTTTTCGGCACTTTTGAATACTAAAGCTAAAGTGCCATTAAAGTAAGTTACGAAATCTAAGGACGGCTAACGATGAAATTTTCCTCATTGGATCAATTTGCGCAGCGGCAACAGACATCAATAGTACCAAAAGTTTTTCGTATCGAATACGGCTTTGGAGCAGAAAAAGATTTTGAATTGAAGTACGCAGTAGGCATTCTGAATACACATGTCATGCAAATAGAGTTAGGAAAAGAAATTATTTGAAGAACGATTTTTTTGCAATCTAATTTCCTTACTAGTTTAATTTCTGTATTATACAGAGCATCGGCGTAGGGCCAAAATCTAAAAAACCTGCATCAGAATATTAAAAAAAACAGGATTGTGCTAAGAGTTTCCCCCCATTGCTGCAGTGTTACTCATCGTCTGTTCTTACCGCTTATTTAATCTGCCACTAGTGCTGTGAACGTTTTAAGAAAATCTTGCATGAGGCTTTCCGTCAGAAACAACAAGTACTGCAAATACCAGATTACGTAGCAACGTTAACTAATGAATTTCGAATTAAAAATTGAAGAAAAGGTACACACCGAGTGCCTTGCTTTCCGTAAACTACCCACAGGGGCAAAGCCAAGACGGGAGAATGCTGACATCCCATTCTAGAAATGGAGGACGAATAAATAGGGAAATTGTTTTATATGAGAATAATCGAAATGGGTTTTAAAATGAAAAAGATCATATAACTTGCATGTTCCCGATACTTTTTGATCATATCATAAACTTACTACGATTCCTGTTTCTATGCAAATATATAGCGTTTTTCACAATTTAGGCGAAACAAATTTTAACAACTACTTGACTATTATGTCTGAAGCCACCTGATTATATTTAAAATATCAATGCCAGTATAGGAACTATCCAACTTTCAGAAGAACTCATTATAATTTATTGGAAAAGTAATTTTGCTCTGCTATTTAAAATTCTAAAACAATTTAATTTGGAATCTTTTCACTTTTTTTTTTGCTTAAATTACTTTTAATTCGCAATCTGTAATTGAAGTGCACGGTAAAACAAAAAAAATGGGGGAAAAAAAAACAAAAAAATTCTGAACATACATCTTTAATTTTAGGAAGAAAAAAAAAAAAAAAATGCGAGCGAAAAAAAGTGCACATAGAAAAGGCAATTAAAACTTGTTTTAAATTAAAAACTACAAGCACAAAACTGCCTCATGCAAGCACGAAATGATAAAATGTCTATGAAAGCAAAACATGCGCTGCTTCCATGCGCTGCTGTCGGGAGGGGGTCGGCAATGCAGCAGAGCAAATTAAAACCTCGAACGAGGCAACATTTTAGAAAATGATAAAAAACGCAAAACGCAAAGAAAAAACATTTGAAAACTAAAACTAACAAATTAAAAAAACAAACGAGCGAACATATACACACAAGTATGGAATGAGTTTTTCTTTACTTTTTTTCTCTTTATGTTTTTAATACAAAATCCGGAAAATAGGCGGCGGCCTTTTTTGCCTAGGCAATGTATAACAACACGCAGCTTCACAGGCATAATCATATACGTATACATACATATGTATGCACATATAACTGAAACCCTATGATTAACATAAACACGCAAGAAACACATAAAAAACCGAAAGCAGAGAAAAAAAGATGAAAAGAAGAGAAAAAAAAAAACGAAAAAAACAACAACGACTAAATCTCTAACTAACGGTTAGTCGTCCTATGTAATATTAAATGATAACAAGCGGAAAAAACAGGCCTCCTATGTATCCCTCTACGATACGATGTGTTGGCACAAAGGAGCGAAAGAGATGACAAGATTTTTTTGAAAAATTTCTATATAGAAATGTGAAATGAGTTTAGCTCATTATACATTTCCTAGTTTTTCACAGAATATAACGGAAAAATGCTTCCTCCACACATGCACTCTTTCTCTCTTTTCAGCATTCTACAGACACAACAGCAAAATACATTTCCACACCGTACTTGACTGAGTGTATGCGTTAATAAGATGATACTAAAGGTAACGGCAAAAAAAAAAAAAGAAAAGAAAAACAAAAACAAAAATTATAAAACTCATACCTCTCTCTTCGATACACTTAACTTTACACTTTGTGGAAGGAGTGTGAGTAGTAGTAGTAGAAAACTAACTAGATATGTGGTACAGTAACAACAACAAACATAATAATAATAACAACAACAACAACAACAACAAGTTTTATTAAACTCTCTAGAGAAATAGGAGGTGGGGTTGGTTGTCCCTTACAGTCGTATGCATGCGACGGCGACCAATCAGAAAAATTGTTTACGAATGCTAAACAAAAAGTAAACTGTAAAAAAAGGTAAAAGAAAAACATAAAACTACACTGAGTAACAAATTTTCCGCTCTGTAAGCTCAGAAGCACACAGCCAAACATATAATATTGAAAACAAAAAAAAAAAAAAAATAAAAAAAGCTTATAGTGAATTGTAAGTTGTATACGAGCCTTTGGGGAAACAGCCGCCGTATATGTATAAACGACACGATACAGTTCTTTTCTGTTTTCTGCTTTTCTGGTCTCTGTTCTGTTTTCTGTTTTGTGTTTTTCCTCATTTGTTTATTTACCGTGTGTTTTATTTTTATTTTATATTTTGACTGCTGCTGCTTGTTCAGGAAAAAAAAAAAAAGAAGTTATCTATGAATTTTCTTTCGTTAGCAGACACAAAAAGTTAACGAAAAAAAGCCACGTGCTGTGACACACAAATCCATACATACTTATTTGCATACTCACACATACTCAACCTTATAATTTGCTCATTTTTATCTCTTCATAGAGTAAAATTTTTCACTTGAATATCATCGCAAATAAAAAGAGAAAAAATAAACCAGTTTTACGTTCATATGACGCTATGCTGCTGTTCGTATAAAGAGTCAAAAAGCAGAATTTTTGTATACCACTGTAATTTTACTCTTTATACGTTTTATATTTTTTCTATGCTCATCAGAGCTTTATATACTTTTTTTCCAATTCTTTTTCCTCATAAAAATGAGGGAACTCTGCATGCATGGGCGCTCAGATATACTCACATAAACGCAACGCTTCAGAGAAGAGTTTATTATTCGTGTGCCGGAATGCATTCACCGTTACATTGCTAGTTAGAGAATTGCTTTGCTTGATGACTGAGGTTAAATATAATATTGTCTGCAAAGAAACAGTTCAGTCTTAGATGAACTGCTCCTTAGGAACTTAAAAAAAAGAGTGCATTTTTGATTTATTTTGTTTTTAAGACAAATCTTTGATTAATAATTTCTTAGTCTCTTTTTGATCCCTGAGTTGAATAATTTGAAAAGCTTCTCAAAGATCAAAGATCAAAGGATAGTAAGCTTACGGTAGAAAGTGTGGTAAAGGAAGAAATGGAGGAGTTTCTTCACAAGACTTCTAAGAAATGTCATTACTACGGCAGCAAACATTTATAGATAAATATCAAATGATTGGTTTGATTGCGTTTTAGGAATTGCTTTCCAGTTACTTAAAATTATGGCAAGAGAAAAATTTACAAGATTTGAAGTGTTCGTTTTTATTGGGTGTTTGCGTGTATTGCGATCATTTTTTCACTTGAAAAGGGTATTTATTGAGAAAAATGAGTTCAAAACTTTATCATATATTGATCCCAATATTTTTCATCATTTTCGACGATTTCTTTCCATCTTTCTGGCATGACGATACCGTGCCACAAGAATGATAATCAGAAGTTGTTATGTCCGGTGAGTGCACTGAATGCGAGTGCTTTTGCAACGTGTGGCCGACCATTGTCATGCATTGGGTCTGTTAGCCGACAATGCTGGTCTTTTTTGCAACAATACATCGTTCAATTTGTTCAATTGAACTCGGTACTCATCTGCAGTAGCAGTTTCGTTCGGTTGTAGCGACTCGTAATACACTACACCTTGTTGATCCCACTATATGTATAGCAAAACTTTATGGCCATGAACATTCAGCTTCGGTGTCAATGTGGATGGCTCTACTGAACTAACAAATTACTTTTTGGCTCTGGAATTGTCGTAGTAGATCCACTTTTCATTGCCGGTCACAGCACGCCACAGAAAACTCTTCTTATTTTGCTACGATGTTCAAAAGGTTTGAAATTGAATTTCATTTCATTTCATTCATTCAATTCGTCCGATAACCTGTTTTCCTCTTATTGGATCTTTACCATCTCATGTAAACGTCCAGAAACAGTTTATTCATCAATTGCTAAGGCGTTTGACGGTTTTCTGAGAGTTTGAGCTGAGTTTTCGTCCAATAAGTCTTGCACTTGATTGTCTTTCAACTTTTTTGGTCTTCCATGTCGTTGTTTGTTTGTCATTGATATCAAAATTGTCACTCTTAAAGATTTTTGGTTTTATAGGGACCCCCGGGACCATCGGACAATAATTCTGCAACTTTTCTACACCATGATCCAACAATGTAGGCATAATCTTATCATAGTTGGGACACTGGCTGCGAACTGAAAATCTTAAAAAAGCATGCCAGTTGCAGTTCGCATAAAAATGAAGCATGCCAGTTACAAATCGTATAAAAACGAAGCATGCCTCAACCATTGAAATCAAAACTTTAGCATCATCATACGATTCTAAAAGTGTTTGATAGGCCTCATTAACCGATTTCTTGAAATCAAACAACAAAAGTAATGAACGTCGAAAACGCAGGTTTGAATGTTCTATGATTAACTCAATAATATTAAATTGAAAACTCTTATTCTATGTAGAGAAAGGACAAATAATTGACACTTTGCACTACCTTAGCATTTTCACCAATAGATGCCGCTAAACAAATTGCATTCCTGTTATTATTTAAATTTTTTTAAGATAAGGTGAGGCGGGCGAATCAACCAAGAATGAATGAGAACTTCAATCTTTCACCAAACGTGATAACCGTGAGCAGGACAGGAAGAGTCGTAATTAGTCAATTTTATTTTTTTTTACATATAACATTCATTCAAGGAAAACGAAAATAATGATTCTTTGACTCGAAAATATGATGAGTGAAAGCCTAAAAAAGTAAAGAATTTTCTAATTTTAATTGTTTAGTGAAAACACGATTGGTTTAATACGTTTTGGATTGCAGAAGTCTCTTCACTTGGTGTCATAATATGGCGATACTCACCATTCTTTCCTCGTAACTCGTGTTAAAATGTTTATTTCTTTATTATTCGTATAAAAATGAAACTTCTATACGGTAGTTTAACGTCTTTGTTTGTAGTTTTTTAACTTCGGTTAAAACTGATTAATTCTTGTCAAAAAAATTTCGAAATTTTCTAATATTTTCAAAGTGGTTCTACATAGTGTACTACGTATATATACCCTTTAACGTTTATCGCGGCGAAACATATGAGTTGGCGATAGGTCATAGCTACGCATTAGTTTATGCGACGTTAGGCACAAGTTTTTGTGTGTAGTATAGAACAGAGGGCAACATTAACCTTATGGTATTTTTAGGGAGAGGCGAGTGTAACGAACGGCACGAATAAAAAGGTTATAATGTGTAATAGAATTAAATTATTTACTTAATGACTTTATTACTTTCTAATAGAAGGCACATTAAATACTCAATTTTATTTATTTAATAGCCATCTGTCATCAAATGATTATTTAGTTCTTATCATATTGTCGATGATTGCGTGCTTTTAAGAAGTCGGTGCTCAATAACGCCCTTTATAGTGTCGAGTGCTGTCATTAAACAAAATTATATATTAATGATATTCTTAGTGGATAATGGAAAAAAGGCCACGGAGGAAAGAACAAATAAGACTAAGAGTAATAAGAATTTGATTGCTTTGCTTAATGAAGTCAAGCAAATTAATGTGAATTTTAGATATCTACTACCACTAAGTAGTATTAAGAAAATTAGTTTATTTCTTTCTTCATTTCTACTGATTATATAAGTGCATGTAGAAAAGCCACAAAGGGCCATTTTTTGAGGATCGATTAATGTTCCCGTCATCAAAAGCTAGATCGAACTTGTTTTTGCAATTTTCAATTTGATGGTTTCTACGTATCGAATAACTTTTAAGGAGTAATTAGTTGATGGCACCCCGGAGTGTATGAATTTTGCTCAATAGTGAAAGCAAATCTGTACTATCAACACATAACATGAACGAGTTCGCTAGCGAGAACATAAGCCGTTCACTTGTATTTTTCGGGCCAACGCTTTATACATGCTTGGAAGTTGTTATTGAATTCATTTTGAATTTCGATTATCAATTAGTTTTTCCCACTACGAAAGTAATTTCTAGATTTACTCTATGGAATTGAGAAGAAAATTCCAAGTTTCAGAATTTGGTCACTAAAGTCTCATACTACGAAATCATTTATGAACCGCTATGATGCTTTGTCATTTTGCATCTAACATCCGCAAATTTCAAAAACTTCGTAGGAATCGTTTCAGAAAGGTCTGCGCACTTCGAAAAGGGAAACAAAATGCAGATACTAATTACCTTTCACCGCTACGGTGAATGCATTACATTTTTGCAACTAAATTATCTAAGCAATATTTGAAGGATCTTTGGAAATGTCTATAATCAGGCTTGTAGCGTGAAAAGAAATGGAATAAAAAAATATTTAACGATTTGTAAAAAATTTTGAAAATGTACAGAATGTAACCTACAACAGACGAACGAAAATTGGGGCCTCTACGAGCGAAAGTTACCGACCAGCGCTTTTAGCTCAAGAAAGTTACGAAACTTAACCCATCACGTAATGGCTTGCAAAGCTGGAGAGAAGATGCGAAAAAATCTCAATTAATGAATAAAAATTAGTCGTCCCATCGAGTTTTGTTTTTACTTTGTGGCAAAACAAAAACCGTTAGATGCTAAAACATGGCTTAGAGGCATTGCGGAATTCTATATCGATATGACAGAAAAAATATGCTTTCACTTTAAAAGAGTCAAGAGCAGCAAACCTAGGAGTCAGTTTTGAAAGAGGTAGTAGCTACTCTTTACTTTTAGTCCCCGCGTGAGAATGCTACGCTTATCACAAATTAATCTCTGAAGAAGCTGTTACCTCGTTTGCTTCCATCTCAGTGGCATATTTATAGTCTTATCTATAGTATAAAAAACTTTAATATATTTTGAAGGCCTCGAAGGCGTCTTCCGCACTTGCATTAAACACAACAGAACCTATATAATGTCACTAGAAAAATGGGATAGTTGTTCGTATTGAAAAAAATGGATAAACAGTGAAGGGTACCCTATGCAATTATAAGCCGACTTTGAGAGCTAAAACAGGATACTTTACTTTCCGTCAACATGAATGTTTACGGAAGTTATTTGACTTATTTGATGACAAGCCGATGAAAGATTTCTTACTATAAAACTTTCTGGAAATCCCCTGCACGGGCTTAAACGATTTCAATTATTTTATTATATAAGACTTTTCATCCCAGCTTACGCAAGGTGGAGCGTGTGATATTATTTACGACAAAAGCGTAAAGGAACCGCTTAGAGGAAAGTAATGATTGATTGATCTTAATCTAGTTGCAGAGTTATCGACGTCTTAGATTTCGGGCGACTTCGGGACATGCAGTACCTGACATGGACTGCATGAGCCAATTAATAATAGGAAACGAGGAAAAGTTTTCACAATTAAAGTTCCTTAAGCAATTCAATAAGGGTGATATGCCGTGAGGTAAGTGACCTGATCCTCTCGCAATGTCATCCCGCAAGATCTTCTTAGTCTAACAGAGTCTAACTTCAACAGACTTTTAATAATCAGTATATTGCGTTGTTTACTTTTTTTTGGGTACTGCTGTTGGTAAAGACGCCGTAACTGAACTTTAAGGAGTTCCTATGTGCGAATTAGAAGATTTCTTTTCTCTTTCGCGTTTCTGTCATTCTTTTTGGCAAAGACTTGGTTATCGTAGCTTTTCTCTTAAGTAAGGACTGAAAATATATGTTCGTTTTGTTAGTTTACGATGCAAAACGAAATTAAATTGTTTTTGATAATTTTTAATAATCAAATTATTATTTATAATTTTAACTTATTATTTCAATTAAAGACAATAACCAGGTACTATATAGTCATGATGCTGGTATTTACTGTTATCTATAAAATAATAATTTACAAAAATTATCAATAAACATCCGCTACAGGCGGACCTACAATATGTATGCGTAATAATATGTAATAATAATGGTTTATATTATTGCAAGAGCTCGCAGTTAATTCTGCAAATTTTATTTTTCTATAGCGACTGTTGCACCTATCAACAGTCTGGCATCAATGCCGGTTTCTTGTTGTTGAACACATTGTTACGTATAACACGTGAAAATATAATTGAATATTATATAAATTTCTCTACAAACACGCACACATACACACACAAACACACGCACACTTATGCGTTTACATTTACGCATATTTTAATTGCGTACACTTAATGGTTTAATTATGTTGCGTTTCTACCCACCGCTGTCTTGTAGGTTCGGCAACAGAATAGGTGTGAAAATTTGTGGCAAATATTTACGATTTAACACCAAATTATAAAGGCAAGCAAAACATATGCGTATACATTCATACATACGAGTACATTTATGCGGATATCAATGGGTTTGTATACTATTACTGTTATGTTTGCAATGCTCTGAGGTATGTTCACATTTATGCCACAAATACCACAAATGTACTGCAGTAGAGTGCGTTCTTTTTTTTTTTATTTTTTTTTTATTTTATGCATACCGTATATAAGCGCCTAGTAGTACGGCATCAGCATCGGCATGGATATTTATGGTTACGATTGTTTGTTTATAGATATTTTCATATAAAATTTTCCCTGAACAAATTTGTAATAATTTTTGTGGTTTCAAAGGATGCATACGCGTATAAATTCGTGCCTGTGCGTGTGCTTGTGTGTATTTAGTTGTTTGATATTAATAATAATTCTTGTCACAATACAATTCATAATAATACTTGAAATATGCTTATTTTTAATTAATCCGTATGACTTTATAAGACTACATTTCCTACTTGATGCCATTGCAGAGGCTGGCATAACGCAAGGCAAGGCATTTGGCAGAGAATTCTATTAATTTCCTTGCCATTTAGTTTCATTGCAAGCATAAATTTTGATTGTTTCTGCGGATTAGCTTTGAACAGCAGCGGTGGAAAATTCAATATGCCTAAATATTTGCCTTTATAAGGTATCTAGACCTTACATCGTATGTATGTACATACATACATTCAGGCGTATGTAAAGTTCGTGCGAATGTGTTCAACGTTTTTACTCATTTGATAGAGAACTACATTTCATTAGACGAATCAATTTAAATTTATTTTCTCCATCGATTTGAAAATGTCCGTCCGTCTGTCCATCTTTCCTCTTTCGTTTGCTTATGGATTTCTGTGTTTAGTTGACGGATCGCCATGCTTTAGAACAAAGACGAGCCATATTGATATGGTTTGCATATAAACTCTCCTCATATAACGTCCTATTTAAAAAAAAGAATCATTAAATGGTAAAAAATACATTAGCGCGTAGATATTATGATTATCATTATTATTTATAAGACCAAAGAAAATAAATTTTTAGATTAAAATAAAAAATAAATTGAGCGCATGGTAGGCTATCGGCAGAGTGTGTGTATAAAACTATATATTTTGGTCACATTGAGCCGTACGATTCGACGTTTTACTTATAAAAAGATAACAGAGACAGGCATGATAGAACTTTTACATTTTTTTGAAACCTTTGAGGAATGATTGAGGTTTTATTCCACTTCCCCGTTTTTTCCATCAGCGGACCTGATCACTTGCGTATATCTTAGTCTTACTCAATCATTCTATTTCTGTTCAGATATCCATTACACATGAGTTACTTTACCTTTACGATACGTAGGAACTAAAATCGCATATCCGATTTTGTCTTAATCTTAACTTTAAACTTTTTTTTGCATATCCACAGATCGTTAAGTTTTTTTTTTGGGATCATATTCCCATCTTTCCCATATGGGAAAGAAATGGCGACGTCCGTTTTCGTTCTTCTTGAATGAGCTCCAGCATCACCATTATCATGCTGTCCAAATGCGTATTGTAAATAAAGAAGCGCATCGGTTAAAATTATATTCGCCAGCAGTATGAAGTGATTAATGCAGATATTTTAGACGACTATACGATTGTCTGACTTAATGATTGTTCTAAGTTGATGTACAAAATTTAGAAGCTATGCAGCTTAGTCGAGTGGCAACCACGTGTTGCTTTCACATGAAACCTGATTGGTGGTTAAATGAAAGGAATAGAGAAATTAAAGCAAAAACAAGAAAGAAATAACCCGGATAGATCGACGTATTGTAATAACAACAATTTACAATTTAATGAAGTGGTCTCGTTGAGGTATAAACATTGAACGATTCTTGGTGGAACCTTCTGTGAAGATAATGAAGGGATACCGCTGCTAGTAAGACGGTAAGCCTTGTTTTGTTAGTTAACCGTAGAATACACCGGCAAGCTAATGTCACGCTTTGCCTCGCACTCCAACAAATGTTGATCTTCGCAGATTTCAATTCAACACAGTTATCGGCCCGGCTAATGCTCTTTAGAACATATTTAGTCTTGACGACGGACACAGAAAAAGGAATGAAAAACGGTAAAGAATTTTGTAGATCGATTTGTCATGATTGGTGTCACCATCTGATAGAGATTTCAGTCGAAATCAGTGGTTTTGTAACTTTGGATGTAATTCAAGCTTAGGGTTACTGTACAATACTTGTAAATACGGTCGCAGTAAATTAGCTTTAATTAATCTAGGGTGCGGGATCAATGCTGCTTCGACTTTAGCCGTCGAAATTTAAATCAAGGGTTTTAAATCATTCTAATTATTTGAAATCAGAAACGTTTATCATATTTTCGGACAAGAAAAAACATGTAAGGATCATTTTCGAATGCAGGAAATAGATTTTTTTTTTTGTTATCCAGCATTTTTGATGATTGGTTAGTTTGTTGACGTTGTGTTGTGTACGCGCTTAAATTACCGAGGGAAAGAAATTCTCCTTCAATGTTACAAAAAAAAATCATTAATAATTTTCTATACAAAAAACGTAAATCATTTTAATTTTTTTTTTTTTG
>KK502481.1:874286-896777 GCA_000688735.1 Glossina austeni | reverse complement strand
TACTTCGCGCCATGTTTTGTGTAAGAAACTTTGAATTTTATTAAAAAATGTATTCCCATAGCTAATAAAAATCAGTAGACAGTGTAGACCCCGAAAATCATAACTTATAAAAGAACCGTTTAAGTATTAACCGAAAGTTTTAAGTTAAAGTTTTAACCTTTTAAGTGCATAACCTACGAAAAAGATAAAAATTATGACAATTGCCGGCAATTGTAGCCCTAAGAAGTAATTTTGATGAATATCAAACCTTTTCTGAAGGCTGAAGGAAGTGATGGGTGCTTGAGAAATTTTCTGAGGTTATAGTAGGTATGCTTAGTGGCATATCCCGAAGAGTTTCTCAAAGATCTCTATTTTCATAAAACTTAGTTAATGTAGACAAAATTATGAGCTTTTCCAGCCGTTTATAGTCCTTAACGGTATCTATGATTTAATCTCAATAAGGATTCGTTAAATTCTGTCGTATCCAATCTGCTAAATACGCACGCTTTGCCTATGTCTAAATTAACTTCTCATCTATCTATTACTCTTACTATTATTACTATTATATAAATTTAGTCAGAGACTAAAGTCTTAAAGCACTAGCATCTAAGACTTTCGGCTTTATTTTTATTAGTATTATTATTATTATTGTTATAAGTATTATTATTAAAAGCTCTACTGCACTTGAGATTTGAACCCACGACGATTGAATTGCTGGTCAAGACTCTTGCCTACTCGGCCACTCAGGCGGATTCTCATTTTTCTAATATTTTCGTACGATTCGAAATTTGAACTGAGTGATGTATATGCGTTTTTCTTTCTTTCTTCTTTTTCTCTTGTTTATTTACATTTATGAGTTTCGTTCTGTTTTACTTTTTTTCATCTTCATTTTTTTTTTTACTTTACTTTAAATATTTTGTAATAGTTATTAAGTACTAGTACTTAGTACAAGATTTATTCCTAATAGTCAACTAAATTTCGTTCTTAATTTATTTTAGTTGAATTTCATATATAAATAAATAGATAAATGAGTAGATGTACGCTATATCAACCTTAAGAATGAGAAACTAAAGTTAAATCAAGTGAACTGAAGGAAAAGACCTCGTTTTACTTCGAGGTGGAGACTTAACAATGGCAGCGGCTACAAGAGAATGAGCGAAAGTCAGGCCGAAGGACTTATGACAGATAAATGTTTGCGCAGACAGACGTACATACAATAGGGACGGCAAAGGGACAAACAGAAAAAATGGACGAAAACGTCTAAATCCATTACTCTCTACGACCCGTATAACAATTCGCAATTAGTAAAACTATTTAATGATTTTCTCCTTCATTTTGTGAAGTCATTTGTAAGCCAAGATGGTTTTCATTCACTTACTTGTTTTTGTGTGTTCGCATAAATGGCGAAACTTTCTTTTTTAGCCATCAAAGTTCAACAAGAAAATCAAAATCTTCAACAACAGATTTGACATTTGCTAATTGATTCCAACGAAATTGTCTATAATAAAGAGCATAACTCTTGCAAACGCGCTCATGCATAACTATTCTGCGCAAAATTTCATAATAACACAACTAGGAGAACTACTCGTCTTACGACGAATCTTGGATACACGTTAAAGCAAAGCGATTTTCACTAACTGTGGACGCGAAATATTTATCGATTTCGTTTACTTATGCTAATTAGAGAATTCTTCGTATATTTCAATTAAAGTTTCTATTCGAGTCTTTAAATTTCACGGTATTGATAAAAATATAATTCAATTTTTATTTTTACTTTCGAGTTTGTTTCCGCATTTCAAATATCGTCTGATAAAAAGAAGTGTTTGTCAGTTGAACTTCAGTTTTTTATATTAGTTTCAGGGATTTTGAGAATTCGGAGCGAAAGCTAAGAAACAAAAGCAATTAAGTTGGCTTTATATTCCATATTAGGGATTAAATTAGGGATTTTTNCAAATGGATACTGGGTTTACGAACAGGCGATCCGAAATAGGTATGTTCGGAATCGTTTAGACTCGATAAAAAGAACTTTTTCGTGCGTCAGGTGGCAATGGAATGATTCCGTCACGATGAAAGCTAAGTAAACTGACGAAAAACCTACCATTCGTCCGACATGTTTAGGATGCACTTTAGGATACATGTGCTACGAACCTTGCAAAAGGCAAAAAGACTAATAACGAATATTATAACGAACTTTTAGTTGCACTGAAGAAAAATTCCTAATAAAAACGATCTTAAACGGCCAAGAAAAAGTGCTCTTCCGTCAATAAAACGCATGCCGATTAAAAATGAGAAATAGAAATTCGAACTGCCTTCCCGTCTACCTCTATTCTGCAGATGTAACCTGCAATGACTTTTTTACTTCTACAAATCCCAAAAATATGCTCTGGAGAAAAAGTTTGGCAAATTAAGGGATATTTTCAGGGATAAGCTTTAATTTAAAAGGAAATCTTTTTTTTTTTGTTCCTTAACCTAAAGTGTTATTGAGTAATAAGGTATCAGCGAAAATCTTTGAGAATATGTAACCAACAATATGTGTATACCAGAAATTATGTTTACATAATCTCTTCGGAATATTTAATGTGATTGGCGCCTAAATTCAAGCTTAAGATCTCATACAAAGTCAAGATCTTTGAGTGCTGACTTGCACGAAACCTATAAACAATGATATCAATGCAACTTTGACTTGATTCAGAATATGTCCTTTTCTGACGACTTAAACACATTTAATCGATCTTTATGCTCTGGTTATGAAAACTTCAGTCAATAGGATCTGCCTCGTGGACTATTACCACGTGTCCGTGGTAGACCGAAGACACTTGAAATTGGTAGTGAAAATGGTAATGCATATGTTTTAATTAATGTAAACAAATTATGTCCAAATTCAGTCTTTCGCCTTCTGGATAGAAATTCGAATGAGTGGGAATGGTAGCCAATAAACATATGAAGAACATATGTAATGTTTATCATGGAACATGCCATAGCGAGTTTCTAAGGTTCACAAATATGCAAAGCGATTTGTATTGTCGGAAAAATACAGTCTTTGCGTCCTTTTTGGAATATTACTGGCTAACATGCTTTCGAAATTTTCCTTTCTGCGACTGTCATTACTCCGAAACAAATATGGTAATTTTTAGTTTTCGCTTTAGCGAAAAATATTTTCCACAAAACTTTTTAAAGGGGTGTCTCCTTCTCACTGCAGATGTGTAAAGAGTGTCTACAATTTATCATTATGTGGATTTCTGATACGTACTTGTCGATGTGTCAGATAAAATGGCACTGAGGGCCGTAGTGACCGATGTAAAAGTTTCCTTCTTTTTTTTTTGGTATCATAGTTCGCTAATTCCCTTCATTTTAATTCATATTTTATCACACTAACCGATCAAATCGTTTTTGCTTAATAAAAAAATTTATAAGGCGATGAAGATACCCTCGGAAATATAGACTCAACATATAGATAGTTGATTGTTGTGGTCCTACAGTAAAAAGCTTACTTTTGATGCTTGAAGACGTTATGTTGTTTACTAATCGTTTTGGAAAACGAGTCATCAATTAGTAACGTCTTTAGGGAATTTGAAAGGATGGAAACATTTACCCGGCAATAATTCGTTCACCTCACACGTCTGCATCTAATTAATATTAAAACCAAGTTGAGATAGTCTTCGCTTGTTTGTTTACATCAGATGACAGACGAACTTTCTACTCGGCCGCGAAATGACGTGATAATGCCCGACACGGTGAACAAAATCGGTATTGAATCAGCGTAGACTGANATTTCTTCTACTTTGGCTGCCATCTATGTAAATTTCGATGTTTGCTGTGGAGTTATACGACTTTTTCCAAACACACAACAATGCGTTTCACGATTTTTACTGAATTAATGATTTTATACTATAAGGATGTTATGGAAAGCATTATTAGCGAAAATAGGACTTAGATCTATGCGTACGATCTGAAATAACCAACGAATCCGGCGAACAACGTGCACAAGGCTACCCAAGACCGGAAAGCAACAAAGCAACAGCAAAGTTGTTGAAAAATCAAGATTATGTTTGCAGTTGTCTTCAATTGTCACGACGTTGTACATTATGAATTCCTCTAACACCAACTGCCAGTAAGGGCTCATGGGGGCAAAACTGAGACAATTGGAAGGATAAATAAAAATTTTTCATGTTATAAACAAATTCACTTTATTTTTTATCACTTTATTTTTTGTGATAAAAAATAAAGTGATAATAAATAATGTGAAAATAAAGTGATAATAAATTTTATTTAATTAACTGAAGCAATTTATAAAAATTTGTTTTTCTTTTTATTCTTTAGTCTTACAATGAAAACAAAAACAAACTGTTATGCTTTCATGAAACTATACAAATATAGAAGTACCGATAGATAGAGTCTATTAGGATCAAAAGCCTTGCAACTTGCAACTACAGCCTTCTCCTTGTTTTTAGCTTATATTTACAAAATATATAAATAAATTAACTATTAGTTAGCAGTTTTGCTTAATCTATTATTTATATGCTTCCATTATTTATATGCTTTATAATCAATCTATTATTTCTTTAATTCAAAATTTGTCTCAATACTATCATTGGCAGTTAGTTGGTTTATATTAAAAAATTGGAATATGATTATCTAGAAAGGGAAATTAAATCTGGTAGAAAACTGTATATAATTCAGTTAAGCTATGTTGATCGACCAATTAATTAGTTTTAATTATATATGTCTATATATTAGATATTTGTGATAATTTTAATCAACGACTGTTACGACTAAGAATGATAAAGAAATGGGAAAAACCTGTGCAGATAACGGCTGAATTCGATGGTTTTGACTTCTCTTGTTGATTTAAAGAAATCTGCTGCTGAAGATCACCAAACACGTTCAGAGGCCTATGGCGATGCTGCTCCATTATATTCCAATTGTCAATTTTGATTTCGACGATTTAAAAGTGATGCCACGAATTGACTGAAAATGCCATTTTTTGGCCACTTGTGGCAAGAGTTGCTCAGGACATCCTGTTGTAGCTCGAATGGGAAGTTCTGCCACACTCTGCCAGACATGACACCTTTTGGTTACCACCTGCTTAGAGCTGTGCATTATGGCTTGGCTGGCACGCAGGTCCGCAGAGTTGAAAAAGTGCGAAAATGGGTCGGTGGGTGGGTCGCTGCCAAACCTGTATAAGTTCTTTCGGCACGATATTGCCATGTTGCTCAAAATATTCTACAAAATGATCGAAACTATTTTGATTCACATATATCGCACCAATTTAAAAAAAAAAACCCTTTTTATATCATACACCACTTGCGCTACAGGGTATATTAAATTAGTGCGGTCGTATGTAACACGCACAAGGGCTTAAGGTGGACCCACTTTTTATTATACCGATCGATTCAGATTCACAATATGAACTGACCTAAGCCTGTCTGTCCGTCTGATGTTTTTCCAAACATATGTTGAAGCTAAAGGTCGCAATTTTTCTGATATTTTGATAAAATCTGGTACGGTAATGCGTTTTCGCCCAAGTAGGAGCGCTATTGAAAATAATTCAGATCGGTCTGCTTTTTCGACTACTACCCATATAACTCCATATTCTGAAAAATGGCTAATTATCATTTCGGCATTCTGAATTGGTATGCAAACCCGGCTCGAGCGGTTTGTGTACCCCACCTCCTATAACGAAAAGTGAAGTTCATACAACAAAAGGTATCACAATAGCTAACATAAAAAAATTAATTGTGCCAAATTTAGACAATCTCGCCCCATTGTTCCTACTCTAATAAGGATTTTCATGAAAATTGATCCTTCGTAGAGAAGAAAAGTCGATGTTTTATTATGTGGTGATCGAAGTTGACCCATAATATGCCCTATGTAAGGTTTAAACTTGTACTACATTAGGTTGCGTTTTTGACATGCTTCCCCATAGAGACGCACATGAAAATCATGCCTTTATATAGAAATAAGATATAATTTTTGTTTTCTATAGCAAAAATAAGAATTGTGTGAGACAGTGTGGTATAGCGTATTTAACGCTCGGCCCTGCCTGACTATAATGTTCTTACTTGTTCAAGTGAAAAAGTGATCCAAATTTTTGCAAACACCTAATATATCTTAATTTTTTTGAATTAATCGGTATTAGACAGGGAGATTATATTCTATTGATATTGATGACGCAACATCGGAAATTAAGCTCGTGGATTTTGATTTTTAGCTTAACGGAGGTTCTGTTTACATTTCTTAGAAGATTTAATTATAAACTATCCAGAACCACTTGCATTTAATGATTCTTCTCTCTTCTCCCTTCTCGTTCGAATATCAAGTATTGAACTCTCATGACTCGATTGACTTTGCCTTCCGCATATATTTCGCCCATGATCTCTTTTACAAGCAAGTTATTCATATCCAATTTCATTGCGACATTTTCATGAATTGTTTATTTTACATATTTTTTCGCCAATCGCTCGCTACATGAGAGAGTTTACTTGATGACGTCAGCATCATGAGTCGGTATTTGGTTTTTCTATTTTAAAAATGTCGTTTCTTAGAAAATCGGTTAGTTTTCGTAACGATATTATAAGTTTTAAGTGTTTTCAGTTTATTTTATTTATACAAATCTTTCCAGACTCTGTCTGAATTCTTCAAAAAGTGAAGTTTTAAAGCAAATATTAAGAAATGTTGTGCAAATATATGTAAAGATATAGAGTATAATTCGAATTCAGCAAATACGTAATGAGTGTTTCAGAAAGCTCTTCAATAAATCACTATCTAAAAAAGTGGGGTCGGTCGAGCTGACATCTACGCAGTTAAATTAGTTTTAAGTTTTCGTCACACGTTCAGCTGACAATTGATAATTGTCTATGAAAAAATGGTTCCTTAACTGCTGAACATATTTTAAGTTTCTTTAGAACCAACCAATATTTCGCGTGTATGTACCTAGTTCATCTAGGCGGGCGGAGATAATTATTATTAGGTACATGCATGCACTTTCATCATTTTTTCACTTGAAAAGGCATTTATTTAGAAAAGTTTCATGGCCATGAATAATTCGGTTCGGTGTCGATGTGGATAGGTATCCTGGATTAACGAATGACTTTTCGCGCTTGGGATTCGCCACAGAAAATCCTTCTTTTTTTTTGAAACGATTCGAAAGTCATTTTCATTCAATTCGTATGGTAGTCATTTTCTATCCATTTGAACTAAGATTTAGATCTGCTTATGCTATAGATTGTGAGTCGCTGATCGTGCGTTTGATTGCTGGCTGAAAACATACGTTTTTCTTCGAAACTTTAGGCGGTCCTATTATTTTCGTAAGTTTAGGTTAATACGTGCTATGTATTGCAATTTCGCATTTTTTATCTTTTCTAGGCAAGGTCAGGGATATCTGTCTCGTTTTTCGATCAAGAACATATATGGGAAACGCTTTGTTTTCCATCTCAATTTTTGTGGTTGTCGGCTCACTATATTTTCTTCTCAATAATACTTAGATTGCAGAGTTGCTTAATGTGTGTTAATTAATGAGTCATAACTGACGCCTCCAAAAAGTAGGACAATCCCCATTGAAGGTGGACCTACTACTTCTGAGGTATCAGAATAGAAAATGGATGTGAGCCATTCTCTCGCTTTTTGGTAGGCGTTGAGGCTTATCTAACATTTCTTTGTTATCAGCAATCAGGTAAGAAGACATTCATGCCTATCCTACTTTAGCGCAATCCACATTTCTATGTTGTCGTCCTTTTGGACGTACGCCATGTCGCGCAGACTTTGGTGACGTCGTACTGTACGCAGCCTAACATACGTCATGAAGATCATCTAGTACACTATCCTTTCTCGAGGAAATAAATGCTTCCAAGAATGTCATCACACAGCACACTCCCGACTGTGCCACAGCCTTCTTAAACTTCATAGACCGTTAGAACTTTAGCAAGTTTGATGGCTTCAATAAAAAAGAATTTAATGGAAGGAGAAAATGTCCTCTTTTCTAAAGAATTGGGGGCCCTCTTGCGATACCCGTTGCCAGATGTGTAAAGCCTAAAACTTCCTTTGCCATCGACATAGCAGCTCTACTAAATAAGAACATACAGGGAAATCTGCCAACGCTTATAGGAAGCACCACGAAAACGTGAGGGTTTCGGTACGTCTATGATCCGACGAAGATTCGCATAGTTTTGCCCTGCTCTAGAACGTTCAAAAAGCGGCTTCCGACACCCTCTAAAACACATATATTTTGGATCAGTATTAAACTCTGAAATGATTTAAGCAGATTTGTTCGTCCACCTGTCTGTTGAAAGTCTAGTCCTGCTAGCAGATAAGAAGACATCGGTTACAAATTTGGGAAACCACTGCAAGTTTTTGGAGAATGCTGTTGAAAATCGACCATAACTGTCAAAGGACACGCTCAGAGTGCACTGAAAGCTAAAGACATCTCTTCACAATCAAAGACAAAACTCATTACTAATAAACTGTAATAATAAAAATTCGCATTTTCTATTATAAGGTAACGATGGCGTATATAGAAGATTCGGCCACAACCAAATGCAGTTTTTGTTGCTTGTTGAGATTTGCAAATGCAATAATAAACTGAATACATCGTTATCTGGCGATAGCGGTATAAGAAAATTCAATTTTATTTTGTAATTATATTTATTGTGTATGTAATACACACATACGTGCAATGTGTGCATGTATGGCAACTTTTATGGTCGACTATGAGTAATACGCGTTTGAAGGAGAGTTCTGTTCATAAACGTGTTATAATTTTCAACATTTGCTCTTTTCTATTCCAAATTACCGCTATTTTCATATGTGTACAATGTCGTTGTAAAAGTTTTCGTAGAAAGATTGTTAACATATTCAAAATATGGAATTTCTTGCTTCTAAAAACGTGTCGACGCTTATGCATATGCCACAGCATAGTCTTTCTTACCATTTTCAGTTTCTTCTTATTTTCTTTCTCCCGTTACTTCTGCCTAACTCTCGTTCAACTTACTGGGATATAATTCATATGTATCGAGTAATGTTGAAGTTACTTTATAACTTCATTATATAATTGCGCTAAAATATATAAAATACGTCAACATATGCGCACGTACATATATATTATGTACAGTGTGTTGAATTGAAGCGGAAAGTTCAGTGGTCTTATGCAACATGTCCACGAGAACTAACTTTTCGGTTTCTATGTAAAGTTCGAAGAAAAAAAGGAGAAATAAATAAAAAACCGAAGCAGAAGAACTTTTCATCTTAAGCATGTGTTAGTTAGTTATATAAGTTTTTGCATAGGTGTCTGTGAGTGTGCGTATGACATTTCTGAATATTGAATTTATTAATTTTCATCACAAAAGGCAACTATTTTGTTTAGCATAGATGCGAACATCTGCATACAAACGTGAAATAGTCGTCAAACGAATCAATTATCAGAAGAAAGACAAAATTGTGGAGGTGGAAAGAAAAGAGGGTAGAAAAGAAGGTAGAAATATTACGATATTGTTTCTTGTTCCTCGTGAAGGTATTTAATCGTGTGGCGAATGGGTAACCCTTTCCTCTTATTAAACATTTCTATTGACGTCGTTAACCGTCTTTGGTCTACCATTTAATGCTGCTGACTTTTGCTGACTATAATGGAAAATATTACAGCACTCAAGCATAGACGGATTGCAATCTACACCACTATCCGTAAATTGTTTTTCTTCCTAGAATGAATCCAATGAAAATGCATTGAAGTATATCGGATCTAGAGAGACTATAATGTTTTTTTTCCTCCGCATAAGGTATTTTTGACTTTGTCCGAATATTTTTTATCTAAACTTTTATTTCGAAAGGCCCTTTTAAGCAGTGGGCCTCTCGAGGAGTTTTTTTTCGCATTCAAAACGATTTTATTATAAAAAAACAGGTATTCCTAAGCCGACTTCTTGAGTCATGTGCCAACAAATCAAAGAGATTGAGGTAATTTAGTTGAGAACGTCTCTATATATTATGATTATATATGAATAGGTAAAGTAATATGTATATAAACTTTTCTTTGTGCTTCGGTTTGTCGCGATCTTATCGTCAATAATGTGTTTACAGTTATGTTTTATTAAATTAATGGCACGAATTTGTTTGATCGAAAAAAACGTACTAATCACTCAATCACTCAATCAAGAAGAAAAAATATCATACAAGTCATACTGTTCGCGAGTTCAAGGTATCGCGCTGCCAGACGTTAAAAATTATCTTTGGCACCGACTTAAACATTCTTGACATCAAAGTACAGCAGAACGATAAATACCTATGAAACGGGTTACCTATGATGCGAAGCCATTTCTATGCTTTATATGCGTATGCATCAAAGTGTCTTTCATTGCGAAAGTTACGCTCGGGATATGGACATAAGGAGACATGCATTTATATACGGGAATGCATATAAATATGTACATAAATAAATAGATGCTGGTTGCGTAACACACCGATCAATAAATTCCGGGATTAACATACAGACCTGGTCTCTAATTCTACCACAATTTATTGATGGCTTGCTTTTCAGAAGAGGCCGCACGCACACTGATGATGTTGAACGCAATCGACGATTGCAAGTGTTGGTTACAGAAAGTACGGAAAAAATCCTGAAAATTACTGTCAATAATCGAAAAATGAAGTTGAAAAATGCATCAGATATTTTGAAGATATCAAAAGGTGGTATACCCACCAAAAAATTGTACGTTTCATTAAGTAGAAGTTCTGCTTGGACTTGTTTGATCTCAATAAGAAGAGTTTTTTCATAATTTACATGAAGTGATAGCCCTTGAGTGGAAAGGACCAGATAAGCGTCTACATCCACAATTGCATAAAATGAAGTGCGAATTGGTGCCCCATCACTGTATTCCCCATGTCTTCCGAACAACGATTTTTGCATGTTTTTAAATCTCAAGGTTTTGTTCTAGAGAAAAAGATATGGATCACATAAGGTGTTTATTAAGGAAAGCTAGCGTTGCTGAGTGGTTTTGTAATAAAGTCATCGAAACGTTAGAGAAACGTTGGACTGAGTGTATTACTGTTGAAGAAAACTGCGTTTAGATATAAATTTGTATTTAACTTGGGGACCTTAGCACTACCACAGACTAAAAGATTTATTTTTATTTTGCTATTAAGTTAAAAAACCCTGTGAGGGGTGTAGGAAGAATTAAGCAGAAATAAATGTTCAAAAATTTACATACATTGGGAAGAAGTTCTCCTTATTAGAAATAAAATTTTATGGTCTTTTTAGGCGAGTTACGGTAAGCTCGTAAGTACCAATAATATTATGCAAGTTTATATATACTTTAGGTAAATGGAGCTTTCTTCCTACCATCAAATTCTTTCATAGGCTTGACATAATTAGAATGCCAGGTTTTCTTCCTCTGCTATGGATGTGCACTTGGACACTACAAATAAAACCAAATTATTGTCTAGATGAACGAGTACCAGAGATGAAAAGTGAACATAACATAACATATGAACGTTGCGCAAATGCAGCAAATTAATCGAAAAAATGTCTTCAACAACGAAAGCACGCCAATTGCTCGTATATGTCGCGTACATTGAGTGAACATAAACGTTCTTCTTAAAGACAAATTCATTATGATGATAAAGAACAACATAAAAAATTAGATTCGAATGTGGTCGAGTCTGGTACACCCATCAACTTCTACTTCGAATTTTGATATCTCCTTATATTATATATAGATTCCAGTGTAGGCGTATATCTCTTGATTGGTTCGTCCATGATGTATGTCAGGATACTTAGGACATATGTTTGCAAAGAGGGACAAAGGGACATGAGCAAATTAATCGAAAATATACTGACTTTATAGGGAAGCTATAGCTTTTTTTTTTTTTTTGGTGTTTTGACACAATGAACGCTTGTCCGGTGTTGAGCGTAAAACCCGTGTATGTGAAGTATGACAATTCTTCTTCTATGCCCGCACAGCGATCAGTAATATTTCTACAAATGTATGATTTGAGTCCTCAACTGCTTTGAAGTAGCGGGTTTAATCGCGTAACGGTTTAGGTAGAGTTAATAAGCTGATTGTAGGTACTATTTAGCGACCTATTGCGCTTGGGAAGTTGGGACTCTCTTAGATCATTAGAGCCTTTCTGCTGCGAGCAACTGCGGGCATATAGGTGCCGATCAAATTTGAAGGAAAAGGCACTGGAGGGACAAAAGATAACGTATAAATTCAGCAAAGGGATTGATAATAACTTGAATGACTGCAAGAAGACGCAATATAAGTCATTTTCCTGTTAGCCTCCGTCTTTACCCGGCGTAAAGTTTTTAAAAGCACATAAGCTTTCTCTACAAATCTTCTTATGGCGTTACTGTCCTAAAAGCCTGAGCCCACACCTCACTTGTGGACGATCTAAATATCGGCAGTCGGCATTATTTTTGTGTTCCACTCGAGATATTCAAATTTTCCATTTTAGGTCTAAGTATGATTTTCTATATCTTTGCTATTCCTTAAAATGTCCCTTCTATACAATTTTTTCAATTATTCCGAGAATTTGTATTTAAAATAATATGCAACGATATGTAATCATGACAAGTGAAGGAAACTTGTCGATGTTAGAGCAATTTTCCCTTGCCATAAGTTATTTTTTAAAAGTATTGACTGAAAATGTACACAGAAGAAATGTGATGGGAAGAATGCATGATTAAAAGTTTCCGATCAAAGAAAATACATTTTCCTAATTTGCCTTGAAAGTATCTATCATGCGAAGAGCGCGTATATGGTTGTATGTGTAAAATAACATAAATTCATATTGAGTGAGATCTTAATAACTTCTAAAATAACTTAAAAAACCTGGAAAATTTTACACAACATTTCCTGAAACCAGCAAGAAACTCTTTGTACACATATTTTTTTTTTTTTTTTTAAACTTTACTTCTACTTAATATGGTTGTGTTATCGTTTTGGTCGTATTGGAGTAAAGTAAATAAATGAGTTTCTACTCGGTTGGTTATATAAGTTGTTTGTGTGCTATTCATGCATTACTGTGGCATCTCAAGAAATAACATTGATTGGTCATTATGTGAGCAAGAAGTAAAAAAGAAAAAAAATCAATTAAAAAAGTTTTGTATTTTCTTATGTCCAGCTAAGAAAACTAGAATAATAAAAGGAAATGAGAAAAGTTTAAACCGCTTTAAATGAAATATTTTCTATAAAATACATATATTTTTATATTCTATACAAAAATGTACACATGAAAATTTACTTATATATGCTTGAAAACTTTGATTTTCACACAAAAAAAAAAAGATTAATTATCGCAAAGTAAGTAAAGATATTATTAATGGGGTAGAGAACGACTACGCAGTAATTACGGCAGATAATATAATACTTTTCACCTTATATAACCTTTATAACGCTTTTAACCTTAAGAACGGACAAAACGGAAAGATCAAGTAAGTAATAATGATCGTTGAAACTTTTACACGGAAACGGATTGAACAACTCAGAATTGGTTCGGCATTGTAGTTGCTGCGAAAGCACAAAATGTCTTGAGACCCTACTGGGGATGCGAATATCAATAAGTTCTAATAAAGGCGACGAAAAAATATATCCTTCAAAGACAAAGTTTACACACAACATTTCACATCTTTTTTCAAGGATAGCCAAATTCATGAGCTTCAATTTATTATTATACGGTGGAAGAGGTGAGGTAGGATCCCAGCCCAAACCTTGCAAAGCAAACATCAAGAGTTCGCGTTGGACAGAGTTCAAGAGATCAATATGGTGTTTATAACTAGGAAGCTATACTACCGACTGGTTGGTCTAACAAAAGATGTATACAAGCGCTTGAATGAATTTCTTAGACTATCTTTTTAGAAACCTTAAAAGGAATCTAATTTTTTTAATCGAAACTTCTATATGTTTATTAGACTTGAGCCGAAAATAACTCCTAAGCCTTTGTAATTGCAGACATTTTCCAGGATGTGATTGCCAATATGATAATAAGAGGGCAACGTATTGCACCACACAAAAGACTTCTTCCTAGATTTTTTTAAGTTCACCGTCATACCATAGTAATTGCCCGCAATGAACACAGATTCTCAAGATTAGGCTGAAGGAGTTGTGTACCATGTGTTGGGTCGAAGGAGAGGGAAAGTTTAACGTCATCTACGAACACTGAAACACGGGAATGTTGAATACACTCGGGAAAGTCATTCACATATAAAATAAATAAAAGCGGATCAAGATGACTGCTCTGAGGAACACCAGAATTGACGACAGTTACTCTGGATTGGCGAAAATGCAACATCACCCGCTGGGTGCGACCAGAGAGATAGCTAATGCACCAGGTAAATCATATTGATCGAATAACCAAAGCGATGTAATTTATAGACCAACAAGCTATGGTCAACTCTGTAGAAAGCTTTAAAACAGTTCGTGGAGATAATGGTCTTTCCAGACTTTTCAAATATCCATTTTTTCTCCCTCCTGTTGGCACAAGTTCACGGTGCCGCGGAGGCTACTTACGGCACTATTGTCTTTCCTTTCGCTTTAGTTGCTTCGATTATTCCTCCAATTGTTGCGTGTCAATCTATCTGAACTGAAAACTAAAGCACTTTCGCAGTGCGGAGTTTAGCTCTTCCGCCTTGGGGTACATATACGAACCACTTTTAGGCATGTAAAAGTAATTTGGACCAAAGATTGTGTCGTCCCTACACTACTTAGGCTGGGCCTTAAGAAGCTGATTATTTCTTTCCAATGTTTGTTATTTGACTGAACTAATAGTAAAAAACGTACGGAAAAAAAACAGTGATAGTAACTTTTTGCTTGAAAAAATTTGTTTAACGCAAACAGATTCGCTAGAATAATCGGATAGAAAGAATTCGAAAATTATATATATATGTATATATGTTATATAAATTTCAAGCAAAAGCTATTAATGATAATAATTTTTTTATTTAGTGATAAATAATTTTCTTCCCTTTTATCTTTTCGCAGGTTCCACTTTCCTATAATTCGTAAATATATCGCTATCTTTGGACCAACAAGTTATCCATATAAGTCTTTGACTTTCTTAAGGGACTAAAGCCTTTATAATTGAAACAGTGACAGGGTGTGACTCAAATTATATGAAACAAAGTATCAAAAATGGATTAATTTGAACCACATGGTCCAAAACCAAACGCTTTAGCATTGTCCTCATGACTTTCTTTCGCCATCTACGTGCCATTTCTTGTCAATTGTTGTTTTTACATCCCTATGTAGCGTATGTTTTTCTCAAACTTACCAGCTGCAGATGTTGCATTTCACCGGCTGTGGTGCATTTTAACTCTGACCGTTTATCACAAACTTAGTTCAAGACGATGCATTGGGCCTCTGTCAAGTCAGGCGGACATCGAAGCCACGAATCCAAATTCATGGCCAACAGATAGGAATTAGACATGCTCGTGACGAAGTAAGCACATTGCAAAATTTTGGTGCCTAATGTGGGTAAGCCCTGTATTGATAATTGAAATAGATGAAACTTTTGCAAACTTTTTGGAAACTTCCGCGATTTTCGACTTCCTTTCCGGTTTTACTTTTCGACGGACATTGTTTGTTTCCTATAAGCAAAGATTGGTCCGCTTATTGGCAAATTTGATCCGCTTATCAGCAAATCTCAAGCTGAGGTCCAGCTTGTTCAATTCTTTCGGGTTAATAAGTTTCCGCTTTAATTGTTGAGACCAAGCTCGATCATTGGAGTCATCATATGCCGGTTTGGCTTTTGCTTAAGGCTTTAAAGCGTCTCTGGAGGATCAATAATTTCGTCACGAAATATCCACAATTCTATATCTGACAAAACAAAATGCGAAGAGAGGACAAGTTGCGAAAGGTTTCTTTCGATGGCTTAGTTTGCAGCGTAAAGCAAATGCGGATGGGAAGTACATCTGCAATGGATCTTGACAGATCGGGCCTTAGCCTTCCACGTTTCATATCTTTGATGCGAAGAGAATTGTCTTCATTTGCAAATATTGATTAGGTAAGTGTTTCCTTCTATTGCACTGCAGATGATTATCAAAATATTCGATCTAAGTTTGTTTGTAATCTTTCTCCCATTAATCCCCTTACATATATGTTCCATTGGTTTGTGGTTTGAAATTGTTAGTTTTTCATTACAGTGCAGCATTGTTGGTCACAGCGTTTTCTCTTCCTCTTGAACTTTACTTCGTTTCTCGCATTAAATAGAAAGCAATCTAAAACCATTTTAAAATACATGCGAAAACAAAACAAAACAAAAAAATAACAAAAAAAGAAAAAAAAAGAAACGAAAGAGTTTAATAAAAAATTTCAAATACACACAAACGCACACCACACGCACACATACACGAACATAAAATTACGATAACAACATAAATAAACAGCAAGAATAAAGTGAGTCGGTTTGGAAACGAGATGAAGAGAAAAAATGAAAATTCAAAAAGATAAACAAAAAAAAATAAATGCAGCAGATGACTGCGTAACAGAAGACACAGACTAAACACCCCGTTATCTCAACTTGAAAAAAAAAAAAAAAATCAAATAAAGCGGAAAGTAGTTGTTGGAACCTTCTTCGAAAGCAAAAAGAAAAAAAAAAAAAAGGCGAAAAAGGAAAACATACTTTATTCCAAGCATATTAAGTAAAGGGTTAAGGAGAGGGCCAAAAGCATTTAATTGCAATTTTTTAGTAAAACCAACGCACATACATACATGCAGAGCCTAAAAATAGGCTTGACTAACGGTCCGGAATGTTATAATGTGTGGTGGTCACAGGGACGCTGGTATTGGTGTCGAAGAAGCAGAAATTGTGGGAAAAATTATAAGTAAAAAAAAAAATTAAAAATTAAAAATTAAAAAAAAAATAAGGTAAAGTCTAACGCAAAAACTGTTGTATAAAACTAAAAGCGTAAAATGGTTATAAATGTGTATGTATACAGGGCGGAGCCTATATATACAAACACATGTAAAACTTCTCCGTGTGCACTATAAGCCGCATCCCAATTCTATATAGTTTTGGCAGAATGCAAAACAAAAAAAAAACAAAAAAAAAGAAAAAAAAAGCAAACGCATTTAAACATAATTTTTTCAATACATTTTCTCTGGTCTTGATCTGGGTTTGTTTCCCAACCTCCCATAATGCTGACGCCAACAATTTCTGCTGCAGCTATAGTGAACAATACATAGTTTTTTTCAATAAATCCGCTTGCATATGTGTGTACGTACGTATGTCTGTTCGATTCCTTTATTTCATATATGGTTTTTTCTTTTATTTTTTTTTTTTTTTTTTTTTTTTTTTTTTTTTTTTTTTTTTTTTTTTTTTTTTTTTTTTTTTTTTTTTTTTTTTTTAGGTGGTATTGTGTGTATTTTTAATGGTTTTGCGTTCAACTGTGTGGCTGTTTATGTAGATGCATACATATATACACATTCATATGTACATACGTACGATTGTTCTGTTCATATAGAATAGCGGCTAGGTTTAAATCTTTTTTTTCCTCATTTTTTAGAAATAGCAACACTTTGCGGGTACATAGGCGCAGTAAATGATAAATGACATGATTTTTTAGTTGTTTTTTACGTTTTTGACCAAAGTTTTACTTAATTTTTTCTCCCATTTCTGTACACAAAGAGCACGGTTTACTGTGTAATGGCATTTAATTTTTTATTTTTTGAATTCATTTTCGTTTTCGGGAAGAACACTTATATTCTCCTTGAATTTTATCTTAGAATAATATGAAGACATATTCGTCTGTGTTGTCCTATCGTTTGTTAATTAACAAAAGCAACCAGGAGAGGGACATACTCGTCTCGAGTGTAACAACAACAAATATGGATAAGAAATCACACAATATTTCCATTCTTCTCCTTATTCTTTGACTCTCGAACCGATTTAATAATTCCACATTGCTCTGATTTTCGAATTTTAATAGCAAAACGAAGGCCTACGTATTGTTTCGATTGTCAGGTTAACTGCTCAGATCTACTTACGACACGTAAAAAACATGTGCAAACATTTTATTCTCAAATCAAAAAGTTTTCGGAATACCGATATTTGTAAGCATTAACGATGGAAGTGAGAATAAACGGTACATCGATCAGTTGGATACCAGAGGGTCGCTGGAAGAAAATTTATATTTTCGGGCTACAATCGTACGGCGAGCCGGTCTCCGAGAAATAAGAACACTGCCTTTGTTTCGAGCGATTTGCTTGATAAACCATTACAAATATGTAAATCCACTGGCACCGATGCTTATTTACCCGCGAGAGGACCATTATTCGTAATATTTGTCAACTATATCGAACGCCATGTGACGGATGCAACATGTCCGTTGTTAATTGGCAAGTTACGCGGCATATCTATTCGTGTCTTGTTGACTGTGCACGCAAGAAGCGTCCGGGGGAGGAATATTAAGTGTAACTTGACGTGTTAACCTTAATGTCGTCAAATGAAATTAAAAAAGAATAGACACTTGAATGTTCCTGTGGGTGAAAAGTGCGCTTTAAAGCTAATGTTGGAGATAGCGTTAGCTCACTTGACATGCAAGCCCGTACAAAGAGGAGTTGAATGTATGCATCGATCCAAGTGGAAGAATTTTGCCACACAAAGGTTAATTATTTTATAGACTAACTTTTATTTTCGTCAATTAGCTGCCACCCGAAGCAGACATTGGCAGGAAAGTCGGTCTTTAATGAGTACTAAGCCAATAAAAAAGAAAAGATCAAGAAAAATTTTACTCGGTACAAGTTTGAAATGATGGCAAATCGGCATTGTTCGGTAATCAAATGCACGAAATCGTGCTTTGTTGCAATCTTCATTCGTAATACAAGTGCAAACACGAGCACCAATACAAGGATCAGACGACTAGGTTTTCTCCAATTTTTTTTTGAGTCATAAATACTTTTCTTCTTTCACTCATCGGAAAGAAACTTGGGCCAATTAATGGAGGCGTTTATTTACAAGATGCTGCGTATAATCGCAATCTTGATCATTCTTTCACCCTATACGCCAGATATAGCCCTCGACTGCTATTACGTATTTGCAAATCTCAGAGAAGTTCGTATGAAATGACGAGGTCATTGCGAATATTGAAGCATACTTTTAGGGTCTTAATAAATGGTTCTGTAACAAAGACATCGGAATGATAAAGCACCGTTGTTGGATTGAGTGTGTTATTTTGAAGGAGACTACGCTTATGAAGAAACTCGAATTTTGGAGAAAAAGGGTTTTTTTCCCCCTTAAAATTCCTAGAATATCTGAACAAAACATTTTGGACTTAGAAATTGCCGAAATTGATCTAAAAATGCCTTGACAATGAAAACGCGAAAATAAGTTTTCACTTTTTTGCTTGCGCGGTCATTTTCCTTACACATTATCAAGCCTGTTCCTGCATATGTTGCATTTCCTTTTAAGAAGACATACCATGCCTTCAGCAAATTACATTACTGATGCGAAGTTTTCTTATTATGTCTGACGCATATGGTTACATGTGATATAAAAGTTATACTACGTTCGCTAATTTTTGGGACATCTTTTGTTGAAAACTTTATCAAGACAATGGTTTTCAGAATTTCTTAAAGGAAGAACATCAATATACTTTTTGACCCAGGCAACCCGAATTTGCTTTTTTCTAGGAAAAATGACGACTGCTGCTACTGAGATCACGAAGTCTTTCTATCGTCAGAACGCTTGCTGGTAGTCATTGATAGACTATTTATGCGAACGAACTCTACAAACCGATAGCTTAACATAAGCTACCAAAATTTATAATTAAGCAAAAGGCTACTTAGCACATTTATAGTCCGTGCTGCTGTCTACATTTTATCTCTAAATAGTAGAGATATCTAGAAATTTCTAGATAGAGGGACTACTTCTCTACCAGAGAGTTACATGTGCTGCTTATTTTTTCGAGTAAAGGGAGCTGTGTAGTTTTTTAAAGTTTCATTCTTCAGGTTTACTACGTGCGATAAGCGCGTATTTTAGAACGACTCGCCTATTTTGCGTAATTTTGTTACATTGCAGCCGAAATCTCAGCATTTATGAAAGCTTACTATGCGCGAAAATGCTTGCCTTGGAAAATTAATGGGTTTATAAAGCAAGCCACTTCCATTTATGCAGCATGTTGTGTTTACTATAATCCACTGAGAAAAGAAGAGAGAGAGAAAAAAAAAGTGAAATAAGCAAATCTTGGATATCAAGAGATTCGCATTGAACTGAGTTTAAAATTTCTCTTTTAGTTTAATTGCATTTTTTTTTATTTTTATTTTTTTTTTTAATCTCATTCACTGCCTTTCACTTTATACATATCAGTAACGACGTTCGTTGTTATTCGTTTATTTTACAAGTACTTCCGAAGTTGTTTTATAGTAAATTGCTCACTAATTAAATGATAGACAGCAGTTTATGTTTTCTGATAGAAAAAATAAAAGGAAATAAAAGAAATTGTCAAAATGGCAACAGTAATAACAGCAACTAAATAAAGATAAACAATTTTGCTGACTACTTTCAAATTAATAGGCGAACGATTGAACAAAAAAAAAACTGAAAATTGCACATCAATTTATTTATAAATTAAAAATCAATAGTATTTAGAAGAGCTGTCAAATGTTCATTAAAAAACAATTAAAAGCATTCGTAACGTAAAAAACTTTTAATATTTATGAGACAATCTGAGAAAAAAGAAATACTAAGACTTCGGTAGCTCAGAACTTATTTACCCTTTTCATTCGCTCAATTTAGGCTCACATAGGGCTTCTTAGCAATTCCACAACTTGCACTAGAGGGTAGAGGCGTTGCTGCTTGTAACAACCAGAAGGACTTAAGATAGACGCATCTTTTATTATACCTATCGATTCAGAATTATTTTCATCACAATCATCTTAAGTTAATCTGTTTACTTATTCGTCTATCGATGAATCGGGGACACTTTATACAGTTCGAAATTTTTGAAATATTTTGACGAAATTTGCTGCATTGGGGCGAGTCATTTTCACGACCACCCGTCCTAGAAAGCGTTGCTTTGGAAAAAGCATGGTATGAAAAAATATTTACAAATTTTTCAATTTCCCGACACAAACCGTGAAAAATTTCTATACCAAGGACATATTTTTTGAATCATTGTCCATATAACCATTTTTATGAAAAGCGAGCCTTCATAGGGCAAAAAAATGCAATTTGACAGTCGGTTTAAGATTGCGCGATCTGACATAAATACTAACGTTGTCAAACTAAGATGACGAAGGCCTATCAGTCTCCCTATCCGTTTGGTGTCTGTCCATGTACAGTTTTGTACAAGTAACATGTCGCGATTTTCAAGCCACTCTGACGAAATTCGGTACAACGACGCGTTGTGCCTCGAGGATGAGTGCCATTTTAAATGAGTTGAATCGGACAAATCATAGAAGAAGGCCCCAAAAAGAACCATGGTTTGAAAAAGTCATTACACGATCTAAGAATTCTCGATAAAAATGCCTGCGTAGTGATGTGAAAAATTTTGCTTAGATAAGTCAATTTCTTGTCTGTCATAGCACCTTCCCGAAGGAAAGGAAATCTTTTTAAAACAAAAAATCCCGATTTGTAAAATTTTATGTTCAAGATTGATCCACAATTGATGTAGGAATTAGCTGTTTGAAATTTAGACTAAAAAAGTCAATTTTTGGGAGCCCAATAATGATTGTCGTGGCAAGTGCGCCTGGACATGGGAACAAATTGTAATTTTAAGTAGTGTATGATGCAAATGAGTGAGGAATAATAAGATTTTTAGTAAGAAGATTAATTTAGCTACGTTTGGACCGTGCCAAGCCTTGTTTTGAGTGTCATACTTTACAAAAGTCCCCCGTGAAAAGTACAATTTTAAAGAAAAAGAAGTCGTAAATGAAGATTTGCATTTCAGGCGAAGTGGCGTAGGGTGTTTAATGGCTAGCTCTGTTCGACTGCAATATTTTTTTTTTTTTGTTTATTATATACTTTTAGATTAAATACGTCTTTTGCGTTTCAAACTAGGAAATGTATGCTTTCTTTTCATTTATATTTAATTTAAATATTTTTATAAAACTTTTGTCTAGTGAAAGAAACATTAAATGTTTTACTTTAATTTAGACATGAATTCATGAACAGTTGGGTGTATATGTATTTCTTTGTGAGAATGGATATATGTGTCTAACAGGAAATGACCTTGAATAGGCCGTCAATGGCGTTTTTTATATAACAAAAAAAAAAAAAAAAACAAAAATAATCCATTCACTTGCACTTCAAAGTTCACAATAAAACCTCTAAAAAATCGTACAAATGCCAAAAACCTATACATTTCTATATATATATACGTTCTATATATATATAATATATATGTTCGTTTCTATGTGTGTATGTATGTATGTATATATATAGTGGTGTGTGTGTGTGTGTGTGTGTGTGTGTGTGTTTGTGTGAGTGTGTGTGCAAGCCTACGCATATATATATGTATAGGTCTATATTATTTATAAAATGTATATAAAGCAAAGGAAAAAAAAAAGAAAAAAATTTATTTATATAAATAAA
>KK502481.1:862213-872304 GCA_000688735.1 Glossina austeni | reverse complement strand
AAATTAATTGCAATTATGAAAATTAATTGCAATTGGATGAAAATTGAGGGAGTCAGTGGTGTCGCATTTGAAACATCGTTGTGAGGAAAAGTTTCTAAATGTTAAAATTTCAACTTCAAAGATATTTTTATTTTAACTCTAACCCCGGTACTATAACTCTAATGACCTCGCAAATTTCTTGGGTCGTGTTTAAAAAAGTGTTGTTGTTGCTAATTGTGTTTTGTGTTGTGTTTTGTGTTGTGTTTGTATTATTGTGTTGCAATGCGTTGAAGATAGGACTTTAGGATTACGTACAGGAAATAGTTTTGTGTTATTTATGGATAATTAAAAAAAAAAAACACAGTAGGACATTGTTTCTCAACCAAACTTCATAATATCAGCAGATCCTATAGAAATTTATTTCTTTAATATATTTCCATGATTAGGCAAAAAAAAGCCGTTCCTTTCGCCAAACTCGGCGTTAGTTATCAACATAGTCTTCTTAAATAGCGATACAATCAGTGCAACAGTCCTCTAGTATATCGATGTCTTTTTGCCAATGGTGCTATCATCTAATCCAAATCTTTTTTCCTGACGCATCCTATTGAGGTTAGCAAAAAAATAATAGTGGCTGGAGTGGATGATAATAATTCGAACTTGAATTTATGCGATTTTGTTATCAGTAACTTACTGATGGTAGTGCACGGGGTTTCGATTCGAAGAACAGCTTTCTTAAGGCAAATTTCCTGCCTTTTAAAAATGTCTAGTAAATCAATTATATTTTGCAGGCTCACTTTCCGGCTATCGAATACTATTTTCAAGATTTGGGGGATTTTCTGGTAAAACTATTTCATTTAAGCGTCCAACGCACCTCTATGTTGTTGAACATCTCTCTCCTCTATGTTGTTGAACATAGAGGTGCGTTGGTTGGTATAATTTCGTTTAAAATCAGCAAATCATCGATAAGTCCCTGATGCTCTCCGCGGACAGCTACCAAGCCAATGCTGACGCTGGCTTGCACTATAGATTCACCGATATTGCACCGACAATTCTCCGTATGGGGAGAAGAATAATTTGGGCCAACAATACAATTACTCGCATAACTACACTGCATTTATCCCTTCACTTCCGTCTCGAAATTAGTTCCAAAACATTTTATTTAAAACTTATCTTATCATTCTATGTCAAATCGTATCGTTAACGGATAACTATTTTCATTTCGGCCACGATTTTTTTCCAATGCATAAAATGCAAAAAATTATTTAAGGTAAGCTGTGCTTAAATGTAAATTAAACCTCTAAGATTATGAAAAGAGTTAAGTGTATCTTGCTTGAGATAGTCTGATTTTCTATCTTATTGTGAACACCTTAAGCGACATAACATTTGGGAAATTGGTGGGTTGCAGAATATGAAATCTTCAGCACGAAGAAGAAGAAGAAGATGTATATAGAAGTATATATGTTTGTAATCAATTTCATTTATTCAATTCTTGTTTATAAAAAATATTTGGAAGTAATTGGAGCTTATTCTCATTATATTATTACTATTAAAATTCTTTAGTTATACAGCATTCTTCAGTAAGCCTCATGTCTACGCTGCATACTCTTTTATTTTTCCCTTAGGTCAAACACTAAAAATGCAGATGTTATGGCTTAAGCACTAAATCGCTTAATAAAATAGCATAATAATCACTTAGTAAGGGCAGGGTATTTAACGCCTATCATTTTGGAGGAATACGCTGTAGAGAGCTTTGTAGAGAGTACGATGCTGAGTTCATGTTCTTCAACGCTCAGCAATGTTTTTCGGAACTGCTTCGACGTTTTATCTTGAAGGATGGTCGAAGTGTTTCAGTTCACACAGAAATTGGTCCATAAAATTGGGAAATATTGTTCTAGTGTTTAAAAGAGATTATTGAGCATCAGTCTTTGCGTATAAAATTTTTATATTGCAATGCCGGACACGGTTTACTGCCGAAGCTTGGATCTTACCCAAAGGGACGACTGCTTTTGTAGCAATCATTTTGTAGGAAGTTCTTGTACATTCTCGGCTTTGGCGCTAAAGAGCAACATTTTCATAATTCTCTATATTCATAAATTCAGTCGCGCCAGCTTTTCTTTGGCTTGCTAAGGGGACTATTCCACCATATTTGGCGTTGACATATTAATATGATTTATTTTCCAAGTAACTGATCTAAAATCGTTCAAAGTGTCTGATATTTATTTGTCGTAATATGTGTCTTTGATTATCTCGAAAATTTCAAACCGAGGCGCGTAGTGTCTGAAGGGATTAAAATTACATATCTTTTAGATTCGTTATAGGCTGCGCATTGTCTACATATTGTAGGTGTATTAATTCTTTTAATGCATTCTTAAGGTACACTATGAAATGTAAATTATAGCAACTTATTAATGCGGGCATGCCCATACAGCCAGTACTACGAACAATATTTTTATTTAATAATAAACATACAAAGTATGGATGTAAAGACTGCCGAATAACTTAGATTATGCGCTCACCTCTATTGAAAACTCTACCGCACTTGCGATTTGAATCCGCGACCGTAGAGTTGTTATCCACGATCCTTTGCCTACTCGGCTACTCATGCGTACGTGTATATTTGTTCATTTATTCGATATTCGGCTACAACTTATATATCAGCAAATTAAAAACTAAGGCTAAATAGTTTGCAGTGATGTGCAATAGTGTTTAGGTAAATTGTAATTTAAAACCAGTGGATCGTCAAATTAATCCTGTCGATCTGTAGTATTTTATCGCACTTCCTGTGATTGTGACCGTTTCAACAACAGTCAATCGAAGGACGAATTAGGAAGGGTTAGACGGAAGAACAGGGTTCAATTTATGCCTTTTATGTTGATCAGCAAAGTCTGTACTATAAGCGGTTCCTAGCGCGTATTTCTGCATATGGGTGTCATCGGTGAAACAACGAACTTCATGTTCCGGTGATGTGTGTAAAAGTTAGTGGTCCTCGAAAATGGATGCAACTATGAATGCTAACATACATGATAATAACAAACCTAAAAGCTTTTCCTGCTTAATGTACGATGTAGCTCTTATAAGCGCTTTATAGGCAGGCGGTATTGCCGAAGGCATTCTATGTCATTCTTCAAAAGCCTAAATCATAAAGTTGAGTTATAAAAATAAAATGTATACAATATTTTCAGACAGCGGCGATAACTTTCTTTCTCCTATGCTTTCTATAGAATTCATACCTTCAGTCAAGGAGTTAGCCGCCTTTTGTCATACACACTATTTTTTAACGCAAGTAGCGTAAAATCGTTAAAATGGAAAACTTTACCGCCTTAAATGATAAACCCATCCTCTTAGAAGATCAGGACTACATAACTCTCGAATGTGGTAATGAAATAACTGTGAATAAAATGTTTACAGTACTTTTCTGCAATTATGTATGTCGAGTAAGTTCTTTACTTTCAAGCAATTTTTTTAATTATCACGACTTAGACTCAAATATCATTTTAAATGAGTTCATTCAATGAAATGAACATACGAAATTTAAATAAATAAACACTCAACCTATGACAAGTTTCATTTAATTAAACATTGATTCAATGTTTGCTTCCTTTGTAAACTTGGTTTGCTTCAAGATAATTATAAATCATTTATTTATTAATCAATAGGAATATTGTAAATAAATACAATTTTGTTCGATGTACATATATATAGTGGATATACAAGTACTCGTTATATAGTAGTTCATGTTCAGGTTTGATTCTTTTTTTTAATATTTTTATTTTATTATTTTATTCGTTTGTTTGATCAAAGAAAAACATGATTCTTTACATATTTCTTTCACTTATTCCCCAAAATGCGCTATGATGGGCTTTAGTGCTAACTGTTGTTGTTGCAGCTACTTCCGCGTCTACTGTTGTGATGTATTTGTTATAGCTATTGCTATATACTTGTATAGGTAAGTGTGTGCGTGTATGTACAATTGACTTTTTTGTTTTATTATCTGATACTGTAAACAGACGACAACGGCGACGACGACGACTGTGACTGCGACTACTGTGACGATAACAACGAGGCGCGGTTTTTCACTATTTTTTGTAAATTCAAAAAAACTCCTCACCAGCGCAAAAAAGGAAGCTTTTTTCTGCGTTGTGTCTTTTTTTTTTATTTTGGCTGCTCTAGTGGAAGAAAAGCCAAAATGGGATGTTGCAGGGTGCTGTCCACATATGGTAGCAGCAAAAAGAATTATAGTGGAAAAAACCGTTTGAAATGGTCATCGACGCGCAATGTTATTTTATGTTATTTTATATTTGTCGTACGCTTTTTTTTTTTTTTTGCAGTTGTTTTCGTAACATTTGTTATTTGTGTACAATGTTTGGTCGGCGTTGTTTTTCTGCTCACTTTTTGCTTCGGTTTTGCTTTGTCGTTTTTTGTCAAATATTTTAAATGATAAATGCGATAGACAGCAGAAACAACAGTACCAAAAACAGCTGCAGCAGTAGTACGGGGAACAATACAAAATTGTAATAATAATAATAATAATAATAATAATAATAATAATAAAAGCAAAGCAACGAATTTCCTTTAAAAACGTAACAGAAAATTATCTCTAATGGGAGTGAATGACATCAAAATCATTGAAAAAGAAAAACAAGACAATAAACTGAATCCCCTAAGATAGGCTTTTAAGAAATTGAATTACAAGTGAATCACTCATACGTACCGTGATATTATTATTCATTATTTTCAAAACGTTTTCTATTCCTCTTCTATACGTTCTCTCAAAACACATCTCATATACCTAACGGTATATTAACTAAATCACCTACCACCTACTTTGCCGACACATGCACACATGCACACATACTCATATGTAACTATTTACTACACAAACATATTCACTTTATATTATGTGACTCGCGCGCATTATGCGTCGTCAACCGAATGAGTAGAAATACAAAAAAAAAAAAACAAAAAAACAAGAAAATGCCGTAAAAAAAAAGCCGAGCCGTAAAATGTGTTGCGATTGGTTTAGAAAATTGTGTGCGCCTCATTGTTTTTAGCTGTGTGTGAGTAGGCTTGGCTTGGTTCTTGGGTTTCTACAACCACTTACAATCCTTACATAACGCGTTCTTGTACATAAGCGTTTACATGAAGTATACTTTTTTTGTCGTATCTCAAACAAAAACAAAAAAAAAAGGAAAAGGAAAATTCCAACAAAATTTTCTATTTGTGTCTTCATTATCCTTTTTTTCTATTTCTAATTTTAAACGGCGCGTTGCGTTAATGGCAAAAATTATGTAGCATAAGATTTAAGAGCACATTACGTAAAATTATTGTTGAGAATATGTGTTACGTTTTGCATTCTCTTTGGAAGAGAATATTTTGAAATAGTTGTCAAAAGCAAGAGAGATTGTTAACGCGTCGATAAAGAGTAATTGTGAAAATACGAGTGGAGAATCTCTAATAAGAACTTAACTTACGATTTAATTATAATATAACTCAATTATGGTGTTTCTAATATCGAGATAAAGAAACAGGAAAATTTTTGCTGGGCCTGTATTAATATTAATTATTATTTGTTTTTATGTCCTCACTTTCCAACGAGTATAGAAATTATTATTATTGTAAGGTCCTTTGCAAGTAAATAAGATATGATTACACAAACGCTTACGATATTTGACAACAAAATAAAGCAAAGGTCGTAAATTATTGCAAAAACAAATAAAATATTTTTGCTTTGCGTATGAAGACATTCATTCCATTAGATGGCAGCACTTTCGGGGTAACCACATGCACTAGAATTCACATATATATGTTTCGCATTTTTTGTATATGTGCCTTGTTTATTTTCTTTTTGTTTAGTAATTCTTGGCGGAAAGCAATTTTTGCAAAAAAACACACTTTGTTTTGCAGCAGCCCTTTGGCCAAGTCTTGGCTTTATTTTTCGAAAAAATGTGCTCAAAGCAGTTAATGTAATCATTAAAAACGAACACTTTGGTTCATGTAGAACTCGAATTTTCTTCTTCTAACATTCAGCAAATCAACAAAAGATGAATCGCGGTGCTGTGTGGATTCGAATCAAGCTTTCCATGTATTGTTTATATTATAAAAAAAAAAAAATTCTTGCATTCTTGCAAAAAGCGTGCATTCAATTTAAGGACTACCGCTACAATCAACTTGCGGAATATTTTTTATGCTCTTAATAGATGCTTTGCAGCTTCTAGAATAATAATAAAAATATATTTTATCTGAGGGACATTTTTCTCCTTAAAAAAAGGGGGTTTCCCCCAGGCTTTCTTAAAAAATTCCATGTCTCAATAAATCCTTGCTGAAAAGTTATCGACTAAAGTTTTCTTATCCGCTAACAGATTTCGTTCGGAACGAGCATTCAATAGGTATAAGGCTGAAGATAATTTTAAAGGTGCTAATGCTTCTTCCAAAATATTAAAAAGTGTATTTTTTCATTAATTAAGAGTTTGTTCAAAGAATTGTAGATTTTCGGACCGTTTTATTTATCATTTCGTAATAAACCCAAAAGTTGATATTTTTATGCCCACCATTGTAAGATGGGGGCACATTTTTTTCCATAAAGTATGTAACCCAGTACCCCAGGAGCGCAGAGATCCTATAAACTGTATATATTCCTGACCTAGCGTAAAATTTTGAACTGATTAAGCCTTGTCTGTCCGTCCTGTCTGCGCGGTGTTTTTTGTTGTCACTCTCCTGGTTGCAGAAATGAAGATATCGCCTTTAAATTTGGTAGGAAGATTGGAAGTCCTTGCACACAGATTGGTATTGAAAATGGGCCAAATTGGCCAGAGCAGATGCCCACAGCAGAGCATAAACTGAACGCCACTTCGTTTGTCTTAACAAAAATTTGTGGGTTTTTGCTCATTACTTACAAACTTACTTTACTTTGCGAAACACTTTGCTCGCCCATGCCCACACAGAGTTACAAGTTATTAATCGTAAAGCAAATAAAGCAAAATGTTTAAATTTATTTTGTACATTCCTCAAATGAAGATATATTAGCCGCCTAACAATGGGTTAATTCTAAAATAAATATGATAGACACCGCGACCTGGTGGATTAATTGTTTCTTAATAACACCAACGATATGGATATCAAATAAAATAACTTAAAAGTAGAATGCGAAAAGCATAGGGGTAGGTATGCTAGATCGATCCCCGCCGAATATAACTTTTTCACTTGTTTTGATTCGAATTTTGTGCAATAATTTTAGAGAGAAGTACGCACCATATACTGAATGTATTAATGTAAACAATGTTTGTTATATATATTTATACTACTTAGTGCACGTTTGAATTCTTTTTTCTCATGTTCACGTATACATAGATACATTGATGACACCCTGTGATCTTGATGTGGAAGTAGTAGTAAATGAAGTATGGAATCGTGATCTAAAGAAAAAGACACGCGTCTTTATTTCAGTCCTATACTGACATCCTTTTTGTTTTTCGTTAGTATAAACTTGCGAAATGAATGAACTTTTTTTTTTGAACCGATGTTGCATTAGCTAATCTATGCTCGATGAAACTATTCAAATTATGAAACGCGTCACACGAATGACTTCGTTGCTGCCATTCTTCTATATTCTTCAAAGTAAATTTTCTCCTTTTTTATATTTAAGTATAATATGTGCAGAATAACTTTCTCGAATATTATTTTTCCATTACCCTCACAACAGTGTCAAAATAATTAACAAAAATACACTTTTTTTTTAAGTTGCTGTATACAAAGGCGCTAACCATAGTTAAGCCAAACCTACTACTACGTGTAAATAAACAACATAAACTAAATGAACGAAAAGAACGAAATAGGAACAATTCGAATAGTTTTTGCTAGGTACGAACGCCGCATGAAGATGGAAAATAGTTGAGCGGAATTTTAAACTGACTCGTGCTGCAAATCGAAAGTAATTCGTGAAAATAGAACAAAGTTTTTTCTCAAGATCGTTGCAGATCGTGCTTGCATCGAAGGTATGCAGTTTTAACACTAGAACTGCCGTGTGCGTCATTTTGATCCTTTTAAATTGGCGACCTTCATAAAACTGGTTAGACCGTAACGTTCCGTAAAGTTCCAAAACTTTTGCATGAATTTTTTTTTATATGAAAAGACTCTCCAATGTTTAAAATTCATTTTTTGCATGCACGCCCACAATAGAATGAAAAACGGCGAGAAGAAAACAGAAGATATTTCGGAAAACCTGATGTTCGCATATTCGTCAGAACCACCCGTATGTCCGATCCGAAAATGATTCCGATAAGTTTACGGATATGTGCGATAAAATCTTAATAGTAATATATTTTTAACTTACGGGTATTTGTAATTCGACGAACAACAAGCTAATGTGCGTTAAAGTAAAAGGGAACCAAAATGTAACTGAAATTTCATCCCTTATTTTGAACGAGTTAGTAAACTAATCGGAATCATTTTTGGGTAGAGCATGACGGTAATCCTCGGGAATGTATGGGTCACAGGATTTTGGAAATATCTTCACGGGATCAAAAGTTGTAGATGAAAGTAGAAACAAATTTTTAGTGTTTTATCGAGATTGTTCTTAAAGGAGTAGGGAGTTGTCTTGCCAATCTTCAGCTTCTTATCTCTATTTGTGTGCTTGTGGTGACTTAATAGAAAAGGTGGTCAAATGACCCCTGTATGAAGAACTTTGGCAACTCCTCTGTTAAACGCATTCTTCAAAATTTGATTTTGAGCAGGTGTCTCTCGAAATCGTTACAACGATAGACTCGAGATGGACGTGGACAAGAGAATCAATTTGCCCAAAAAAAAAAAAAAACGCGAGGGAATAAAGCGCATTTAGAAAGAAAAGTATATTAAGAAAGTAAGTAATTTTCATATGAAACTGTAGCGGATCTATAAGAAACGAAGAACCACTAAAAAATTTCTATTCATCTTAGACAAAACAATCGTTAGCCACTCTATGTGCATCAATTGTCCGATTGACATCGGATGTCCGAAATACGGATATCGAAGACATCCCAGGGTATGATATACGTACCAATTTTTGGATAAATATTTGCTATGGCTTGTAAGTGAAAGCGTGACTTACAGTCATGGATGTGGGCACATCGCGCCCCTTTTTAAAGCACGATTTATTATCACTTAACAATATTTATGATACAAATATTTCCGCTAACTTTACACTAAAGTTAACTTAACATTTGCGAAGGTAAGCATAGCCATAAAATCGACAACAATACAGTTGAACAAACAAACATGCTTTGGACAATAAATTAGATGCACACACAACACAACAGAATTGAAATCTAAACCCTTAATTTCAACTTGCAATAGAATACAATTTCTTCGTGGTAATAAGCGAGAATCAATCATCGATAAAATCAATAATCGACAAAGCAATCAGTAGCTTATTTTGGGAACCTTTCATTCCTAATTCACTAATGAAAAACATTAGCTAGTAATGAGTTAATGAAACATTTATTGTTTGAGAAAGAGTTGGCAGGATAGACGGTCACACAAAAGAAGACATGCATAAACTCTACATTGTTGAATGCATTCTCCAATCGACTCATATATTCACTTATTGTATATTCGGTTATATATTATTAAAGTAGACTCTTAAAAATCAATCTTAAGCTAAGCATTAGCAGTAAATAATTTTAAGTTTTAAAAAATAAGGAGAAAAAGCGAAAGAAAAGCGAAAGGACTAAAGTGCACGTGTAAAGCAAGAAGCAAATGAATACCCAATAAAGCATAAAATAGTGATTTGAAATTATTATCTATCACGTTTTGATGGTAAATATGCAGACGACGATTTGGAAGACTTCTGTTAAGAAGTTTTGATAAAATTCGACTTCTGCTAAAATTAAAAATATTCCAGCAATTTTTAAGAGATATGTTGTTAAAGAATGCATGTTGAAAGGAAAAACGAAATTTCCTCTTTATTGACTCCGTTGTTTGATTGTTTTTCACCTACTCTTTCATATCTTGCTTGCTATTGTTCCAAGCATTCCACCTTTTTTTTGTTTTTTTTTTTTTTTTTTTTTTTAAAGTTTCTTTAAAAATTTTTTTTTACTTTTTTTTTTTTTCTTTTTCCAAATTTTTATTTTTTTTTTTTT
>KK502481.1:835338-856825 GCA_000688735.1 Glossina austeni | reverse complement strand
TTTTTCGTAACAGCACCGTCGATATGGGTTTCAAATAAAAAGACTTGGAGAGTAGAATAAGAAAGGAAAAGTGTGTTAATTCTAAATTAAATCGGATGGACGTCATGATCTAGTGGATTAGTTTTTTTCTAACAATACCTTCTAGTGAAGTAAAAGGTAAAAGATAAATTTTATCCCATTCACTCTTTTGGAATCATAAAGAAAAGTATGGGACGCTAAAGATTTTAATGATGGCTGGTATGCAAGATTCGGCCTCAGCCGAATATAACTTTTTGTTCTCCTTTATATTAGCTTCCGTTCACTAATCAATTGTCTGCGTTCAACATTAACATTTTACATAACATTTTACTTTATCGAAGTGTTGTCGTTTTTTATTTCTTGTCGCTTGCTACAACGACTTCTACCTCCCAGTTTCCTAACCCCAAATGTGTTTTTAGACTTTTTAGTTTGCCTGAGCTGTAATATATTTACAATTTTCTTCTTCTTTCCAGTCCCTTATTCTAGAAATCGCGTGTGTTTTTGTATTTCGTCTTCTTCTAGGTTTTCACTTTACTGGATTCTGTGGTATTTTCGACACTAGTTGGCTTATTTACGACTTGGTCTGGCAATTTTCGCTATTAAATATGCTCAAATCCCAACTACATCGCATTATTAAATATTTTCAAGATATGTTTTATTGTTTGCATTTCGAATCCATATTCAAAATAGGGATTTTCACTTTTATTTTAATTTTTGACTCTTCTTGTTTGCATCAAACCAGGATTAATTTGATCTATGGAAAAAGCACTAATAGGGACAATAAATACCAGGAGTCAGTAATGTTTTCGTTAAAAATGCATATCTTCTTCTTTCTTCTTTTTTTTTTTGCTTTCCCAATCTAGCATTTTGTTCCCTAGATCATTTTCAACTCGTATCTCTTAATATTCTTTCCCGGATTATTCCACGCTCCCTTTCCTACTCTTTACTTTTGTTATACAATTTTTCCGTGAAAACCTACCTTTGTATATGTACAGATATAGAGCGTGTGCTTTATGAAAAATAAAAAAAAATTATTTTCTTCAATAGTTTTACTTCGCTCGGTTTTTTACATCCGACTATAAGTCGAGGAAGTGAACGATACTCGCTAGACCAGCCGAAAATCAATACAATTCTTGGAAATTATCATCAAGAGCAGAAAAAGTTAGTGCGTGTCTCTAGCTCGTTATTCCATTAATTATTTCTGCACATTTTCAACTGGCGGAAAACAACAATAACAACAAGTCGTCGGTTAAACGACATTTGATTTTTCAGTGAATTCCGTAAATCTTGGTAATTTTTGTATCTTATGTCTCTAAAAGCGAAATAGAAACATTTTGTCTGAGCAGCTAGTTTTCAAGTATAATACATTCCTTCATTGCAAGAATGTGTGCGTATCGATGTATGTTTGTATGTATGTGTGTATGTTTGTATGTATGTGTGTGTGTGTGTGTATGTTAGCTATTTGTTTGCTTCTACACAAAACTAGTATGCAAGCTCTTCTGGCCGCTTGCCACAAGTCTTTCTTTCTTTCTGTCTGCTTGTCTGTTCAACGTTTCATGCAAATTGTGGCTGGCTTGTGTTTTGCGCTACTTTACATTTAATTCCATTTTGTTTGACTGTTTTGTCCATATCGATAATTGTGCATATACCCCGAACATATTCGTACACTTTATATACGTACTTATATGTATGTACCTATTAGTATATGTGCTGTTAAGTGTGTGTGTATGTGTCTGTGTATGTGTGTGTGTGTGTGTGTGTCTATGGATGCGTATCTTCAGTCTCACGAATATGGTTTTCATCTATAAATTAAATTATGTTTAGAAATTATGCATGCATTGCTTAGCTTTGTTGCCATTACCGGCGTAAATACATAAATTCACACACACCTAGATATATCTATCTATAGATATATCTATGTATATATATATAGATATAAGCAAACACATATACAGTTAGCTAAAGCAATATCTCATCTTGTTTTTTTTTTTTTTTATATATTTTTTTTTTATTTTTGCCTACCTATTGCCTATTGGCATTCACCGTCTATGCAGTTAAGTGAACATACAAGAACTACGACCACCTTTCTTTAGATAGACATGCACAAACAAGCAGACAAACAGTAACAGATGGATGGACAGACGGCAAGCACATCGATGCTCACTAATTCACATTCGATGTTTACCGTATGCGTTCGGTCAATGAGGTTAAGTTGTGCTATAGCTCAATATTTTGCTGACGGTCGTTTCAGAAGATAGTGGTAATGGCGGTAACGTCGGTGGAGTGGCGGTAGTCAACTTGGTAGGTATACACATATCATAGCCAAAGACATTTTCCAAACCATATTAAACAACAAAGTAATGTTTGTGGTATTGCAGCGGAATGAGCTAATGGTGGTGTGCTGATGCTGCTAGTTCTGATGGCGAAGGTGGTTACGGCGTTGATGATGTTGATATTGACGTTGACAGCTGCAATATTTGATTTTGCATTTTAGGTTAAATTGCAAAGATTAAATCTATATAATGTTAAGGAAAATTCAAGAAGTAAAAATTCGACCGAGAAATCAAAGCCAAAGCATATAAAATTTGTTAATAATTTTTTCGAAAATACCAGCCTTTTTTTTTGCTCGTTTCGTTGCTCGTGAATATGTACAAACAATTTTTCCAACATATTTCGAGTCTCTGCGATTTGAAATTTAAATTTTTTTCTTTAGCGGATTCTTTCACGTTGTTTTTTTACTCTTTCACTTTATTTCCGCATATTATTCTTGGCCTTATATCTGTGCAACTGAAATCGGAAAGCTTCGATAATCGCTTAAAAGTCTTCTAAGCTAAAGTTGCTGAGAAAATAACGACAGTCCAGGGCCAATTTACAAAACGTCAGCATAAAAAAAATTGTTTTTTTTAAATGTTGTTAAAATAATCGCATAATCTCCGTAATAATGGCTTTTTATTCGAAATAATATTTTGGTCAAGAAATACTAATAGCCAGCCATGTTCTGAGCAACGTTATACAGGCATCATAGGTTAGAAGGCATTTTCTTTTATGTTTGGCTTGCTTTGAAAAACTTAATAATCGTATTTTATAATAAAACTGGTATCCGAGCCTTTCCTTATGATTATTCCTTCGGAATATCAAACCTCAAACCCAAAATCAAAGAAACTATCACAAGAATTGTCTTCTTTTATGACTAGTGATCGCTGATAATGCCGGAATATATCGTTAATTTATTAATGGGGATTACGTTTGGGCATTATGTGTCGGTTGCATGAACCTATACGCCAGAATTAAGGGCATTACGATGGGACCTCGTCTCGTACTGCATCTTTGTACAACACTTTAAATCGTATCGTTCCGCACGTACCATATTCGCCTGATTCATTTTCGAAACTCAAGAAAGCGGGCGGTAGAAGAGCTTGTCAACAAGAGCACACACCGTTTTCGAACTCTCAACATACGCGTCTCATTACAATGACATTTGACAAGTAAAAAACCGAGAAAGTGGAAATATGGATCGATGCACTTTGCATTGCAATAATGAAAATTCACTAACAAATAACAAGAACCCATACAAGATACTGTACGATACAAGTGTCGAGGTTCAATTTAAAACTACTAGGGTTCCCGAAAACTCAAGAGAAAGAATCAAATCCAATGTCACAATTAGAGACTAATTAATACGCTGGTAGGTTGGCATCGTAATTTATTTTTTTATATTTTCATTACTGGCACTACATTCTCTCCGCATTAAAGACTTAAATTGCGAAATTATGGAGAAGATCGTCAGCCCAAAAGCACACCAAGGTTCAAATTGAACAGTTTCAAAGTAACGAGTTTTGATATCCTGCAGCACTTGCGGTGCAAGCATATTTTAAGTTTGTGGGGATGCAATACCTGGAAGGATTTAACATGCCTATTGACTCACAAGCACTCTCTGAAGCTTGCCTGCCCGTCTGTTTGTATTGCGTTCTTGTGTTCAATTTACAACCCGCAATGTCTGGTATATTTTGGTGAAATTTCGTACAATGATGTCTTTTTGTCCGAAGACGAACGGTACGGATGGGACCACTTCTCATATAACACCTTATCTGGAAAAGGATTTACAAGAATAACTTTAGGGAGGTGTAGGATACTTCGTGGTGGGCCATGATCCCTTAAAGTTATTTTACAATTTTTTTTGCAATTGTTAACAATATTTCGCACCTAATATTATGCTGTTGGCTCATTCTTTTTCGAAAATTTGGCTGCTTTGAACTTGGGCGCTTGGTGTTGAGCGAGCTTTTTTGGCCTCAAATTGATACTAAGGTTGGGGACAATGTACAAGATTTTAAGAGACACTTTGTGGGAAAAGCTTTTTTTTAGATGCAACTGAAAATTTTATTCATTTCAATAAAAAAAGGAACTTATTATGAACTGACTGAGGCCTCTTCTTTCTCGCCTTATGACCATGAACTTATAGGTTTTATTATTTTGTTTATATTATTAGCACTATTACACATGGGCACTTAAAGTTTAATTCCGTTTCCCCTTTTTTAATATATTTTCATTGATTACAATTCTTTGCTAAGTAAGCGATCGTCTGTACTTGCAGGCCTCAATTTAAATCGTGTAGATTTGCTTCGTTTCAAAATTTAGAGAAGACTGCAATTCCAAGTATCATAACGAGTTTTTTCGTTCTCATTTATTACATTTTTGCGATATAGTGAATATTATAAGGAGGTATAGCTTTTCCCTATGGAGAGCATGAGGGTGAATACAATAATTAATATTAAATCGCATACCGCGGAACATGGAACAGCAACAAGCATTTTTCTAAATGTCTTATCGACCCTATTAGATCTTATAGCGTGACAGCAGCTAATAGTGAGAAATGGGACCAACAAACGGCTTCTGCAGCGGACAGAAGTATTGCAAAACTTGCTACTTATCCTCCCTTTCTGGAAATATGCTCGGAATTGAAAATTAAATTTTTTTTTTTTTGACAAATTTAATGTTTCGTATATAAAAATTAATAAGTTACATAACGAAGTTGATGATTTAAAAAAACAAAATCTTCTACTCCTTGCATACTGCTATACACTAAAATGCCAAACACCTCTCATATCTTTTCCACCGTGAGCTTTGCTTGCCATCCTTTTAAGCCAATTAGTCATAATAATGACAAGCGATTTATTTAAGAGGAAAAAAAAAAGGGAAAAAAGTTCATCAATAGTTTGTCAGTGTCAGTTAAATCATTTACGATTGTTGGTCTTCGAATTGAAGTAAAGTTATTTCCGTTTCCGTTTTTAAATTCTTTTTTCTCCCATGCTACAGTGCAAATAACTTTCAAGGTCCCCATGCAAACACGAGAAGGAGGGAAAAAAAAAGACGAAGCAAATCAAAACAGAAGACAAGTAAACCGACCATACAATGACTGACTGCATAGTGACTAGTTTGAATATGAAATATTGAATGCAAAAAAGAAAAAAAGAACAAGAAAACAAGAAAAAGAAAACAAGGTTAAGGTGATAGTGTGAGGAAGAGATGAAGTGTAGCTTAGAAAACAGAAGTTAGACAATAAAAATGGTGGAATTTGTTTAGATATATCTGACAATGGCAGTTCAATAAACCATTGCCGAAAGAAGAAAATAAAGAGGAGAAGAGAAAATTAAAAAACCACAAGTTCTTTTTCTTCCATTAATATGTTATGAAAATATGTTGAATTTGTTCAAAGTTAATGAAAAATGTAACATACAAAACAAAAAAAAAACAACAAAAAAAAAATTGTAAGCTTTTAGCCGCAAAATTTTTATGCTCATAAATTAAATTATTTTCACTTTTTTGTTTAATTGTCGCGAATATATATGTCATATACGTGTTTGTTGGCCGAGTGAGTTAAGCCATAAAATTCCATTTAATATAATTTTGCATATATTTTTTATTTTTTTTATTTTTTTTTTGCTTAAACGTGTGTGTATGTTGTGGCCATAAACATTTAATAAATAATTCTTTGAGATAAAACCAAAAAAAAAAAAAAAAAAATGTGCGAATGAAATTAATAAAATTTTATGCTTCAATACCCTTAGCGTTTGCTTTTTATTTATTTAAGCCCCGTTTATGTATAAATTATTTTGAATTGTATAACGAAATTAATCGGTTTTTCCGCGTTTATTCATTTTTTCCGTTACATCGCCATGGAATAGCCCATATAAGCGTAACATTTTACTTAAGACCATGGAAAATTTGCTCAACTTGTCTTTAAATAATTAGCATTATTAGCCTTATCTATAAAGCGTAAATTGTATGAAATTCTTATAGTATAGTTCGGGTATAGAGTACAAATCTAAAATCAAACCCCTCCCGCTTCTTTACCCAATACTGCATATAATACACCGTAAACCCCCTGTCCCTCATCCTCCTCCTCCTCCTCCTCCTCCTCATTCTTATGGTCTCGCTCTCATTCTTCGTATTACTAATTCACTCTTGGTTTTGCGTGTTAGCAATTTATCTAAATATATATACACGTAGGTGCATTCAATATTTATCTCTTTAGGCCCATTACTGACCTAACCCACACCAGGCCATATGCACAATCTAGTCTACGCATACCGAAAACAAAAAGCAACAACAACAATATCAACATTTTCGACCGTAAATACTTAGTACACGCATGCCTTAAGTTCAATCAAATAATAATTTTAAGAAAACCAGTTCCACACAACAATCTCAGCTTGCTTTCTTTGCTCTCTTTTTACATTTTCTAGTTTTGTTTTTACTTTTAGCTCTCTGGGAGTGTGGTGCTCTTATTTTACTGCCTTTCAAGTTAACTTTCGTTAAGTTAAAGTACTTGGAGAATTTCCCCTTTTTTTTTTCAAGGCATAATAAAGAGAATTATGATGTGACGATTTCTCTTTCATCAAATCTTCTTAAACTAGGATGAATATCTTATGGCCTTAGATGCCTTATGTGAGAACCATGATAAAAGATGTTTGCTTTATTTTGAAGATTTCCTAAGTCGATGGATGTATCTTTTGCCTTCCAGGTATGTTGGGTTAACGCTACTCCTGATATTTTTTTTAGGGAGGTTTCAGTCCACTATTACGTACTTTGACTGAAAAATTTCCGTTAATTAGCTTGAAGCTCCTTCTTATGGAACACATTATGTGTGAGCCTGTATTGAATAAGCTTAGCAATTACTTACATAATTATCCAGAATAATACGAATTGATTTTAGTTGTGCATGCTCTGTTTGCAAAAAAAAAAAAAACATGTTGAGGCATATTATATAAGTGAGCAAGTGATAATTGTAACGCGTGATTATCATAAGGCTTGAATTACAATTTTGTTTAATAAAAACAATAAAATATTTTTCTATTCGTTTTCATGTTATCTTAGCAAGATTTCTTGTAGAGGGAAATATAGAAGACAATTTCCTTACTTTTGTCCGAGATAGTGGTTAACATTTGCAATTTTAGCTAATCAGGCCGATTGTTATTTACAAAATAGCTTATAATTTCGGTCGCTACAGCTCATCCTACCTTTAGTCGTAGAGTCTTTTTCCTTGGCCTAATTAAATTATAATAATTACCACTATTTATGATATATTTGCAAAAATCTATAAAAAAGAGAAAAAAGTAAAAAGATTTTACTTGACAATAATAACGTTTTGCATTTGCAGCTGATGATGATGTTGTTTATAATCATATATGTACTAACAACAACTTATACGGTAGTTCTTACGTTTTCTAATATTTGGTAATTTTTCAGTAATGCCACCACTTTACTACAAGCCTCAATGCCATTCATTCGAAATTTCTTTTCATCTATGCATTCTAAGAAAAAGTGGCCGTTTTATTTAGAAAGAAAGACAAAACGAAATTCGAGATGAGTGTTATGTCAATGATATCCATCCTTTTATAAAATGTGAAAAGACCGTTTTCAAAAGGACGTAGTCACCGATTTTTCTATTCTTACGTTACTTGTTGCATAGTTTATACCTCAAGGCGAACAAAATATTTAGTTATGGGATCTAATAGGCTCAGGTCACGTGTGCTATGTCTACTGTAGAGTCTGTTGAGATTTGCTATGGTTTAAGGTAGACGTAACAACATCTTTTTTTCATTCGAACCAAGCAGACGTTAATTTCTCTTTTCATATCAATTGTTTCTATAATCTTAATGAGATGTGCTTTTTTTTTTTGTAAGGGGTTTTGAATTTTTGTTATCTCTTAACACAAACTTGTTGCACGGCAAGTATGCAGTCATATGTAAACGCTTTTGACAATCACAATTTTGAAGGCATGCACAACAACTCATTACAAAGTCAATATACAATCGAAAAATAACAGCAGATGCTAAGACAACATAAAACGTCGATTATATCCAGGATCACATAGTTCCCCAGTGATTATTGAACTGAAGGTAGTTTTCATTACCAGCGAGTGAGGAGGAGAAAAGACATGACTTTTACATCTTAAATTTTATAAATCATTTTACGAAATTTATTGATCGAGGTGTAAAAAGGTTTTTCTATCGTTAAAAAAAAAAATGTATAAAAAACTTTATTTTTCGAAGGCGAAGGGTATCCAGGATTCGTTTTAATGAGTATTTAGTAAATTCACTTTTATGTTTGGTACAAAATCGGCGAATAAAATTATCTTAAATGAATTTTTAAACAATTGCTACTTTTTTTTGTTTAAAAATGCTTATTAAACTTGAGCGTAAAACACCTTAACACTTATCGGCAATGCTATCTTGTTGGCTAAGAGAGTGCAAATGATGGTTAAGCATATGCCATAAATGTAAAAAGTAGTAATTATTTCTTGCTTTGCCATGTCTATGTATCGTCTGTCTTGTTATGAAACTTTGTAGCAGTAATTAGGGAATTATTCATACTTGATGGTCTTGGTGTTGTTATTATTATTTTGAAATAAATGTTTCCTTAATTTGTTACTAGTATTTTTTAATTTTTTTTGGGGTTAGTTTGAACGTTTTCGTAAGAAAAATGCCACTCGATAGTTTTTTTTTTTTTAAAGTATTATCCATCATTACTCATTAAATCTCCCCCCGCCACTAATAGAATATGAATTTCATAACAAACCTACTAAGGCTGCTGTCAACACCTCCCTATTTCTTTATCTTTCCTCAACAAAAAGATTTACGGTGTTTTCACCGGTGGTATTACGTTAAGCCTACAGTTTCGACTAGAAAAGCTACTGCGCAATTATTCAGCATCTAACAGTATTCGCTGTCTTCTTAGCGAGAACTTAATCAAAATCGCATTACGTAAGTGACAATGTAAAGTACGCTCATCTGACAAGTTTTAAGTTGATAAGAAAGAAATGTTAGTCACGTAATGATTCTGCTGGGTTATCTTCGAATAAATCGAGAGATTTAGGTTTTCTAGTCCAAGCTTTAAATCTAAAACATGAAAAGTCGAAAATGTTGATTTACTGCTTTCGCTAAGTGCATCGTACGGTTTATATTTAATTTTTTCAGGGCTCTTTGCCTATTGTTGCTCATCATTTATTGTTACAAACTTGGAAAACTGAAAACGTGTTTAAATGACTTTTGCTGACAAAGACGGATTACTTTTAAAAATAATGGCGATCTGGTGTTAAGCACGCCTTCAATAGGAAAATATACAGTCTTTACTGAACGCTTAAGAAGGCAGTGCAGGAGATCTGATGTGCATATACTTCGACAACCAAGCCGCCTTGAAGTCCCTAAGGCATCCAGGCTGGTGTTGAAGTGCCTTCAAAAACTGAACGAGTTAGGCAGGCATTATGATGAGCATCTGGACATTCGCGTGTTAGGTGCCACGAAAGGGCTGACTGCCTGACTGCGTTAGCGGGGGAGCCCGAGAGGTCTTGGTAGATCCTGAACTGTTTTGTGGCGTACCAAGAAGCCACATAAACAGGCTGGTATCGCAATGGGCACAGAATAAAGCGAATTGCTGAGAAAAGCAATGCGCAAGACAACGGCAGGCAAGAAGATTCATAAAATCTTCCGGCAGTTGCACCCAAACTACTGGAACTAAGAAGAAGCGACCTACGTTTAGTCATCGGCTTCTACACGTGTCATAATTCTTTCAGATATCGTCTGCAAAACATGTGTATGCATGATATCGATTCATATAGATCCTGCCAAGGTATGTTGAAACGTCACTTCATATTCTATGTGAACGTGAAACCATTTGCAGAATCAGACAACAAATGTTTGGCGAGCTGTGTACTACGCCAGACACGGTATGGTGCTCCTATCCAAAAAAGGTGGCGGGATTTATAACTGCCTTAGCGCTGGAGGGCCATGGGTATGGGCGGGTGCAATAGATTTTCTAGGTCGGGGTACGTCTCGCCCAAGTAATCATATAGTCTTTAGCATGCAATCCTCTAAAATTTAACACAAATAACTACCTAGGCTCAGCACCTTAATGCTTGTGATTTATCAAATGTTTCCTTTGCTTGCTTTCAATTAAAAGTTATTAAAAATATAAAAAAACAATAAAATAAAATATAAAAATAGTAACAATGATAAAAAAACCGAACTGATATAGTGACGGTTGGCGAAAAAGGTAAAAATGTGCATATTATTAATATATCTAATTCTGCCAAACGATGAGAATGTAGAACGAAATGTACTTAAAAAAAAAATAAATAAATAAATACATGCATATTATTAATATATCTAATTCTGCCAAACGATGAGAATGTAGAACGAAATGTACTTAAAAAAAAAATAAATAAATAAATACATGCATATTATTAATAATGCCCATAAAACGACAATGGAATGTTCAAGCAGTAAATATAAAAAAATGGATTAGAAGAACACAAATTTATAAGCAAATACAAGGGGCGGTAATACTGCAGCTGCGTAGGATTTGAATTCGATTCGCGGATGAATCTGAATAAACAAATTAGCAACAATTTAGATTGCTCTGAATTACATAATTTTTCGCTATATACGGTTATAGGCGTTTTTAAAATGATTGAGATAATAAAGAAAGTAATAATAATAATAATAATCATAATAATAATAATAATAATGATAATAATAACAACAATAACAATAATTATATTAATAAATATAATAATAGTAATAATAATAATAATAATAATAATAATAATAATAATAATAATAATAATCATAATAATAATCATAACAATATTAACAATAATAATAATAATGATAACAATAATAATAATCATAACAATATTAACAATAATAATAATAATGATAACAATAATAAAAATATTAGTAATGATGAAAATAATAATAATGCGATGAAGCAAGTGTCTGAATTCCAATCCAACGATGGATATCTCAGGGCGACGCATTGAGCCCTCTGTAGTTAAACTTAAGATTAAACATTCTTAGTGCATACCTAAATCAAATGAAGAAGGAGGTGGGATACCGACTAAAAAGTAGAGACATTTGCATCAACCACCTAATGTAAATGGACGATATAAAGCTATATTCTCCCAATGAAGATAAGCTACGTAGAATAGTGAGAATAGTCCATCAATTTAGCAAAGGAATTGGAATGCAATTTGGATGGAAGAAGTGCAAGCTACTAAACATCAGGTCCAGAAAAATCTGCGAATATGAAACCTCGCTTTCTTTCGGCACTGATGATATTATGGAAATCTTTCGGTACTGATGATATTATGGAAATCTTGAGCAAAGAAAAAAGCTACTAATATATGGGGTTTTCGAACTGAGAGGTTTACTGGTGCAGGAAATGAAGGAAAAATTATATCCGAATCTGAAAAAAGATTAGCTACGATACTCAAAACCATGCTCAACTCAAAATACATATGTAATGTATCAACACTTGGGCTATATCAGTATACATCTACTATTTTGGAGTAGTGAAAAGGAGTGGCACAGACCTGGATCAGGTGAGCAGGACAATAAGAACCACCATGGACAAGGACAATGTGCACCATCCACAAAGTGGCAAAAAACGAATCAACCTACCGCGACTACTAGGCAGTCGTGGGCTTAAGTATCTACCGAACTTACATTATGCACAGGTCAAAAATACAAGGACAAACTTTAGGTCGCAAAGAGAACGCCCTATCATAGAAATGTTGGTGAAAATAGACAGAAATTACACGCTCCTAAATTTAAATCGCAGTAGCCATGAGACGCCACACGACGTATCATCAGCAAATGCTATGTAATTGGATCCAAAAACAACTACACGGTAATCATGCGAATGAAGTGGTGAAATACACATTAGACCTGCAGAGTACATGTCAATGGTTAGTCAGAGAGAAGCTGTTTTTTGAAGAGAAGGCATACCAAAGGCATATAACGAAACAAAAAATATAAACCGACTTATGCCGAAAATGCAGAAGCAGTCCAGAAACAATAGATAATATTATTCCCGGGTGTGCAACACTTCACTAGCACGGAATACCTGAATAGGCACAACCTTGTACGTAAAATAATGCAACAAGCATTGGATAGGAAACACTGTATACAAATACCACAAGTGTCATATTACAAGTGTTAGCCGGACAGGGCCTGTAATACGAAGTATTGGGACACCCAGGTCATAACTCACCGTCCAATCAATTTCAATAAGCCGGACATAGTTGTACTAAATTGGCAGAACAAGGCCAGCGACATTATGAACTTTAGAATCCCGCTCACACACAAAATACAAAATACACGAACAGCATACTCCAAAAAGATTGCCAAATATACGGAGTGGATATAATGAAATGAAAGGTATGTACAATATAGAAAAAGTTACTATAACTCCAATACCTGTACGGGAATAATTCGAACAACAGCTAAAAAGAGTCTTGAGTAGCTAGAGATTCATAATATACTGGAGAAGGCACAGAAAGCAGTGCTGCTCCGTACAGAGACTTTGACACGCGGGTGCTTGCAAAAGCAGTAAATACAGATGCTAGAGAAATATTAAAAATAAACCACGAAATCATCCAGAGGAGATAGTAAAAGAGCTGAACCCAACTTCTTATTGTAATACATGCGGCAATGGGAGGATTCCCAACCGTCAGCTGAGGAATGTAGAACTCATAAGAATAAGAATAAGAATAACATTAACAATAATAATAATAATAATAATAATAATAATAATAATAATAATAATAATAATAATAATAATAATAACAACGATAGTAATAGAGATAGACTGCGATAATAGTGCTAAATGGATATATACAGATAGAAATTGTAATAACAATAATAACAAATGAATAAGTAAAGAATGTTATTTTTATCGTTATAATTCATTTAGACTAAAAAATAAAATAAGCAGTTTTACGACTTCCTTTATTTGTTGTTTTTATATTTGTTGTTCCGTTTATACAATAAAACGTTCGCAGCATCGACTTCAATAACAAGAAATACACAAAGGAATTGGGATTTTCATAATAAGGTTGGAGTTAGGCCATCTGATTATATACCTAACGCATGCTATGCGCTCTGCCTGAACACTGAGTTCGAGACATAAGTGGCCTTCATAACGTTAACATCACTTAATTATGAAGAAATTTCGTAAACTGGTTTTGGTAATCCACTGCTGTAGCTCAGATGTATACTTCAGGGATCCCGCAAAGCAAAAATATGTTCGATCGAACAGAGATTCTGAAAAGGTTAAAAAAAAAGGATTATCTGCCCATGCGGATGTTTGAGTATATATGTAATTTTAATTTCATTAATAGATGCTTGAGAGTGAAGTAAGACGCGATACCTGCTCATATACTTCTGAGAGTATATTTTAAAATTGACTTTTCAAACTTTTGACATCAATAAGCCATACGCCACGCTAGGTATTATATGCAAATAATGACATCGGCTGACTAAGAAGACAGCAGGTAGAAAATTGTTTGCAATTGTCTTATGCACATGCTTAAGATTACGGGCATTCAATATTCGCTCAGAGATTTATATAAACTTTTTGCACGTTGCGTCTTTCATCTTATTTCGTATTACGTTAGTATTAAGTAAAAAAATGAAAAATAATATTTAATTATCGCCATCCTTACTGGATTTCATAAAATGCCCATGAATCTTTTGACCGTCCGTCTCTCTTCGCAGACATACTTATATATGTAATTTAAAGTTACATTCTGAAGATTCTGCAATGAATGAATGTGGCTGTGGGAATGTGTGGTAAAATATTTCTACAGGTTGAGGTAAATTGTTGATCATTATGCGTACAATTTGTGCTGAATTTATTGTACGTTAAAATATTTTAATTTCCTGACAAAAATGAGTTTTTAATGAAGTGTTTGGTTTGATTTTATAAAATTATTGCATGTACGACTGTCTGTTGATGTTAATGGTATAAAAAAGGGAATAATTGCGTTTAAGTGATTACTGAAAATGAGTGCGTACGTTTCGTATGTAAGCATACATGCATAGGAAATATACAGCGGGGTGAGCTAAAGCGAAAGAAAGAAAAAGGAAATAATTTATTATGAATTATGAATTAACTCCACATCTGCATCAAGGTTGTTGAAGGAGGTAGGTAGCAATTACTTTCGAATCTCTCTTCAATGATTTTGCGATCTTGTTATTGCAGTTTTCGCTAGTATACGTAGTGCAGTGTTGTTCATTAACACAGTCAGTCGCTGAGCTTTTTTTTCGCCAATAGGTGGCAAACAGAGCCATGGCCTTTAGCAACCAAATGTCGGTTGCTTGTCATTGTTTAAATTTGTTTCAAAAGTAAGGGCTAGAAAGGTCTGTAAAAAGGTGTGTGAAACTTACCCTCATTCGTGGAAAAACATGCACGGCTGGAGAAGATACTTCCGGCGCCTTCAGTTATTCACGGATGCTTCGAGAAAAAATTGAAATTTATTTGTACGATAGACGGGTTGGTTTCATGATGTACTACGATGTCACTGAAACAAATAAACCCACTGCCTCATCGGCTCAGAAGGTAACAACAAAGATTGTTTGTTTAGCTTCTCTTTTCAATTCAGTGCTAACCTATATAGCTTAAGACCAAATTCCGATACAAATCGATTGCGAAGATGTTGAACAACCAAGAATTCCATATTAACTTACGGTTGCAATATTTTTTTCACACATCTTGTTACCAGAATAATATTTTGTTTTGTATTTCCGAACAATTTTTGAGATCGTGCACTGGACGACATGTGGTTGCCATCATGGATTAAGAATTTCAAAAGAATATTTTGACAATTCGGAAATGGTAGTACAAGAGGAAATTTTGCCCAAAGAGTTAAGGATCAATGATGATGACTGAATATGTTTAATAAAAGAAATTTCTTGATTGTTTTATTATAATATAATGAATTATTAATTTTTAACATAATGAAAATTTTTTATTAAATATATTTTCATTTAAATAATAAATAAAGAAAAGCTAATCGATACTATTTTATGCATTTATACCGAGTGTACTTCTTAAGAGAACTCGTACTTTCCCATTCCAATCCCTTTCTGTAAAGTTTTTATCTAAAATACAAATATTTTAATACCCACATACATTTCATGCAATATATTTACGCATACATACATTGGCAAGTTTATATATTTATATATTTATATTCTAAACATTATTATATACATATATATTCTAAACATTATTATATACATTATTATTCAAAGCAATTTAGGCACAGTATATATGAAATATTTTATGTACTTTATGTATTTATATATCTTTTATGTGGTTTTTCAAATTATGTGAAGATTTGTCTTACAGTTATGCTCATATGTATCACATATAATGCATAACAAATACATGTGAGTTAGGCTGGTTTATGTATAAAGCTATTTATATATGCATTGTTTCATTATATGGGTAAGTATATAGGAGATATAAGGGACTATATATGCATACATATATATATATATATATATATATATGATATATATATCAATCTTAAAGGCTACTTTACACCCAACTATAATATAATCAATTTTGGAATGCATATTAGCTTTGCAACTTTGTATTGGAAGTCCAGAGACACCCTTCACCAATAACGGAGAATGTGTTTAGTACCGATCGCATCCGAATTTTGCAAAGGCCATCTATTTTGTCATACATTTATTAAATTACGATAAAATCACGTGCTTCTGTTTTAACTAAATTAGGATTTTGTTAAAGAGAAATTTTCGAAGGAATCAATTATTCCCGGATAGCTTGAGTAATCATAGGCTTTTGAAGCAAAATTTTTACTGTGGGTTGTCCATCCAGCTTTTAGTTTATCCATGCATTATATCAATTCCCTTCATTTAGTTCTTCTCATTTCCGTCTATTTAGAATCTGTCTTCTATAAAACCCTTGCAATTCCTCTTAAAAGCCTATTCTCGAATACAGGGCAGGGCTATGTTGTTTGTGTTGACAATATCGATATTCTCTTATACTTATTCCATGATATGTTAACCTCAGCCATTTCCGCATTCATTTCGATTACATAATCTCACGATTGCAGTTCATGTCTACGATGGTTCAATAAAGACCAAATATTTCATCGGAACAACAAGAAGAGACTACGATATCTCGTAGCTAATTATAGACGCGCAGCTAAATTCAGTGCTCTGACGAAAGAGTTCGAGTATATTTTCTGCACGACTACGAAGTGAGCACAACTTATCGACTTTCAAGCTGACTCTGCCTCTCATACGTAGTGAAATAATTAATGCCATAAGATTGTTTTTTAACGTGTGTAATATTTGCGAATTTTTTGTTGCTTGAAAGCATCCCCCAATGGGACCAATTCTATTTTTACCACGCACTAACGATCTGCCGCCCTTGGGCACCTCATGTCACATCTTCATATATTCTGTCGGTAAACTGTTTTTTCCAAACTGATTTTAAAAACTTTTTACCCGCAATTATCATTTTTAGGAAGGGATCTATTCATAATTGAGTACCTCGTTCACTCGCTTAAATTGCAAAAAGTATATTCGTCCCTTGAGCTAATTGTGTCATTTTATCACAATATTTGAAACTTAGTTCCAATTTACTTGTTGAACTCTCCAATAAATAAAGTTAGATCTGCTTTTATGACACGTTGATCTAGAGAGTTTGATAACCCATATATAACGAAAAGGCTATACATGAGTTTAGTCAGATCAACACTGGCATATGTCTCTCCTTATGATATCACAGGCGTTGCACATTCAACTGAGAGTATACCACTATATGGACACGGACAGCCAAAAGCTGGGCAATGACGTGGTATCGTAATCTCGTTAAGTAGAAACCTTATTTTAGGTATGCCGCTAGCAACACTCGCGTATTAAAAAGAGTAAATTGTATGATGCTTAGGAAATCCCGGGCCAGGTTATAAACATCCCGCTTTATTCTAAGCAACATCACTGGGACATATGTTTCTCTCATATGCTTGTCACAACCATATCTCAAACGGATCTTGCGAACTTTTCTAAGTTTTTGTTATTCTGACGTCATAAATTTGAGGACATCAGAAAACACCACATATTTGTGCCGCACTCTTGGGCACGTTTCCCCAAACATTTTTATTAAAATAGCATTAGCGTTGTCCAAAGAAAATGTTCAAAAACTGAAAGAGAATATGAAAGAAAAACCTATAAAAATTGAAACAAAAAATAATTGCAATGCGTTTGTGCGATTTTGTAGAAAATAAGGAAGAAAAATTGTATTTTTTGTTGTTGTTAATTTACTATTTATTGCTCAACTTCATAAGATTGCAGCGTAAAAGATTGCCGAAGCATTTGGATAAGAAGAATACTTACATTTAAATAATCTATTAATCTCTCTCCCTCTGTCTAATTTGCTTCATTTTGTAACGCCGGGTTTTTTATTTTTGAGTTGATATACTAACAGCCCCGTTTTAGTGCGCGTTTGATATTGAAGTTTTGATATCGTGCGATATTGTGACTTTTGCTTCTCAATATCAAATTTGACGGAAAATGACGAAAACGCTGGAGAGTAAACACAATCACTTACTTTATGTCAATTGCCAGATCGTAATACCATCATACGGCTGGTCGTTCAGACTTGTACAAAGGACCCTAAGAGGGGTTAACCAATTCGTAATTGGAACTACGATTAGTTAAGTTTTATGAAAGGAAACCTCCTTGACGGATCGATAAAAAGGCTGAAGACTCAAGTTTATTTCATTTAAAAATGCTTCCAAGTCAATAACGTCACTTATGAAGTTTACACAAAAAATTCTTTGGATAGAACGACATTTCTCAAATGGAGATAAAGCTGTAAGTAATAATCAACGAGAACGAATAATAAGCGAGAACGGACATCATAAGCAGGGACATGAGCCCAGGTTTTGGCTGTCCGTGTCCTTGTAGTGGTATACTCTCAGCTGGATATGGAACGTCTGTGAGTCCCTTCCTGACCTAGAAGTGTCGCGGTTTTATTTTAACCTTTACTCAATCGTTTATCTATAGATTTTTTAGTTTAAAATTCTTTTCTTTTTATTTAATATGAAGTTATTTTTATTGCGTCTGAATTTTATACATATTTGAAAATTTGAATAAATATTTAAGTAAACAAACACAATGCATGGAAATTTGAAGCTGAATTGAAGTTGAACTGAGAGTGAATTCAAATTAAATTGAAACGGAGTTGTAGTTGATTTGCTAATCAATTTCAATTGGCTTGAGAACTCACTAAAATTCAAATGTAATTTGAAGTAATTGAAATAGAATTGACTGAGAAATGGAACTAAATTTATTCATTATTATTATTATTATCATTATAATTTATTTAGAGCAAGAAAATAGCAAGCAAGACGATCCTCTCTTCTTTTTTGCAGACTAAATGGTTAGACTAGTCGCTTCAATAAAGTTTAACACCTTAATGACATTGTGTTCTTCATATGCATTCAAAATACCCACAGGTGTAGACGTTCCAAAAGCGAGTCTCTGAATATGGGACAAGTTTCGGATACAGAAATGTAGTTGTAGTAAAGCTGAAGAGGAAGTGATTTGCAATTAAATTAAATCAAAGTTGAATGAGAATTGAATTGAAAGTCAATTGAAAGCGAATTGAAATCAAATCGAAAATAGATCTATTTTTGTACTGATCATTGCTTAAGTCTAATGGGCCGAATCGGCCATTTTTAGCATTACTTTTGCATGCTTGTAAGTCAGTACCTACTACAAGTTGAACTTTGTCGGAAAAATCTATATGGAAATTGTCGCTTTCTCGGTAATTTGTAGAGCGATTTGTAAATGCATTAAAATCTTCGCTAAGATATAAGTTATGTGCAATATTTTAGCTTTCTATTTCAACATCTTTGACTATTGCACGGAAAAGATGGATAGGCCTATAGCCGAACTAAACAATATTTATCCCACATACATATCCCGTATACATATTCTCTCTGAGGTGTATCCCTAATGTAGCAAACTTGACAACAAAACTATTATATGCGCTTTCTTTGATTTTGAATATGAAAGGTAAGAGGAATTATTTTATATATGCTTAGACATTTTCTTTAATTATAAAGAGAGACAAAATGCATATGTAGATAAGTAATATATAAGGTATATGCAAATGTATGTATATAAGCTTTCTAACAGCCTATACGTGCACTTGTATTATAATGCAGAATGCATACGAGAGCATCTTAATAACCACGCAAACGTTTTCATTTCAATTCAATGCAATTTCAGTAACCTGATCACAAAGTTATTCAAATTAAATTTTCTTTTTTCACACTTTTTCCACAGTTTATCGAACACCCTTTGGCGATAACGATCATCAAGGTATGTTGCTCTCATGAACGTCGGGTTTGTTATTTTTTTGAAAAATGGAATGCCGCTTTCAATCCCCGTATGCAATAGTCCAAGCATTGTTTGTGGCTGACAATAACCCTGAGGAAGTTGTGGCCGCTTACTTAATCTCTTATTTGCTTTTCGTTACAATCTCAGCAGTTTGCTCTGTTAATAGTTGCAAACATCATGTTGACATCGATACAGGGCGAAAGCTATTGACACACGCAGCGACGTTTTATTTAAAAAGCATATCAATAAACCCGTTATTGAGTGATGTTCTTTGCAATATCTGATGTCAATGCAAAAAAAATTTTACCTTTTCTGAGAGCAACAGTTGAAGTGAAGGTCATTCCAATCTTTCGACTTTTATGCATTCCGGCATTTAACCCTACGCTCGCAGAAAAATCTGAGGTTAATTTTATTTCTTTGAAAAATTTCTCGAAATCTTTTCCTCTTACATGAGATATACACGGATAGTAGAATCCGCATATATTCAAAATCCAAAAATATTGATCGAGAACTTTATGTACATGCATGTCGTAGTTAGCGTGCACCAGCAAATGAATTATTGATTATTGTTATTTCCGTTTATCCCTCCACTGTTATATCACATCAGTCTTTCGGCAACAAAAAGTTAGCCTCAATATTAAATGTTTTGGTTTTTAATATAAAGGGTCAGACAAGCTCACGCGAAATGTACTTTTGACCGACAGCACCGGCTTACAATTCAAAACTGTAGACAGCACAAGCTCCAAAGCTTTTCCAAAACCTACCTTTTTTTTTGTTGTGAGTGTGTCCGATTTTTCTTTTGTTTATCATGTCTGTGGATTTGTTTGGTTGATTGCTTGCTTTTGTTTCTGGCGTTCGGCTTGGGTTTGTGAGCGGAGTTTTGTGTTCGAGAGTCGTTTGAACTTCTTAAGTGTGAGCATGCAAATTTTTCATGAGGATATTTTCTAGAAAGCTTCTCAAAATGCTTGACCAAGCTACTGAATTGATGTCTCTCGGCAAGATTTTCACTAACCGGTCCGATATATTCAGTTGAAGAATGGCCAGAGTGATTCAGTCTCGGCGGCATCTCTTTATTCACCTTTAGCCTCAAAACCAGCCAAACCGCAATCGGTTTTGTAATGCTCTTGACGCAGGCCAAGCGACAGATGCCTATCAAGAGATTTGCCTCAAGCAATATAAAAATAATATTTTTCGTTAAAATCTTGTTGTTGTTCACTGGGTTATCTGTAGTAAAATGTCTTCTCCTATTTACCAATAATCTTAAGGTAAATTTATGCTGTAGGCAAGAACTTGAAGTACATATACGTAATCAAAACATATGTAAATTTTCCTATGTACACAACACCTACAGTAAATTAAATATGTTTAGGTGTGAACTTATTTTACATGTGTGCTTTATATAAAATGTGGATATAAAATGCATTTCTTAGAAGAGGAAATAATCCCCTTGAAAATTTTACAAGTAATTTATTAGAAATGAAATCTTTGTGAGATATTTAATTTTCTTAAAAGCAAGAAAACTAACAACAGCTTATAAAGGATTCTTTTTTTTAAATGTATTGTAGTCTTTATATTTTTCATTTTTTTTTATTTTTTTTTTATTTTTTGGCAATAAACCGCAAAAATGCTTTAAATTTTCTATGTTCGATATAAAAAGTTAGCAAAGAATAAAAAAATAAAAAAAAAATAATAAAAAATGAAAAATATAAAGACTACAATACATTTAAAAAAAAGAATCCTTTATA
>KK502481.1:790374-811755 GCA_000688735.1 Glossina austeni | reverse complement strand
TTTTTTTTTTTTTTTTTTTTTTTGTGTCATCATCTTTGACTCTACTTATGTCGTTTAATTAGTAGGAAACATTTTAGTCAACAACAAGTACTTCCTTAACAATCTCTGTTTTCTTTTCGTGCCCATTTTTTTGCTTTCTTTTTTTTTTTAATAAAGCCCTCAAAAGTATGCTACGTATACTTAAAGAGTTTTTATTTCATTTGTTAAGTACACTCAACGATTGTTAATGAAGACAAATTACCTGCGGCTTTGTGATTCTATGTTTTTATATTGTTAGTTGTTATTATTATTGTTATCGTTGTTGTTGCTATTGTTTATATAATTAGAGAACGTGCCTACTTCATCAAAAAGCAGTCATATACTAAGTGTATCTGAAAGTATGCTATATTTTTTCTATTTGCTTTTCTAAACATACATTTTACTTGAAACATCAAATATGACATCATCAGTACGGCTGATACTTAACATACTTAAATCTTTTTTGTATAACAGCCATAAAATATGAATACAAAACAGAAGGAGATTTGAGGATGTAATGGAAGTTGCAGAAGAAACTTGTAATGAAAATGTCGAGAAAAAAATTGCTTACATCCCGAAGTTAAAAGAAGTTCTAGCATCTCGCTCTAAAGGGCTACCAAAGCTTAAGAATACCTGGTCTATTTTATGGATAGTTCATATACATATGTCTCTACTACTAAATGTATGCAAGTGTTTATAAAAAAAGAAAATGTGTCATCTAATGAAAATAGTTGACGTTTCTTCATTCAAGGGAATTAGGTAGACTTTCCGTAATAAAAGCTCCTTTTGAAGTCTCAATCTGCACTAGCACGACACTGTAATCGGACGTATACATCAGGGAAAATCTTTTGGTGTATGATATATATATTAGCGTACACCGGTTCCCCATAGCACAATGTGAACAGCAGTTGGGCTAACTCCCATTATTTATCTAATTCTTAAGTTGAAAAGTATTAAAAAATTAAATGAGCCGGTTCGGTAAACCAATTGAGAATGACGTGAAGCCATCAACCATTAGCACTCTTAAATTTTTAATATCTTGCGGTTTGCAGTTAACAAATATACATTCAAGATTAACTAGAAAAAACTAGACAGCCGAGTGCCTGTTTCGCTTGCACGTGAAATGATAAAAAAAAACACGACATGCAATGGTTGCTTCTTCTGCGAACAGATAACAATGACGATTACCAATGTCGATGTTTGTCTGCTTGCGATTTGGCTATACTTAGCCCTAGCTGTAGTGAATGCTCATTAAGATGCGGGGAAGAAGTTTAAGGGCGCTATCCCGTTCGCTATTCTTTACTTCATTGTTAGATGTATAAATTTACTTCTTCTGACTGGTTGATCATTAAAAGAAAAAAAAGTAATACGGAGAGATTTATCTTATTAGCTGCTGTTACATTAGCGCACTCCATAAAAAGTCAAATATGAAGTTCCATGAGCTTCTAGACTTGCAGCGCTATGCGATTAACAATGATTTCGATTCTCAGAATCAACACGACATCTATAAACATTCAACTGAACTCTTTAAATTTGAGGAATATGAGCACTAAAAAGGTTGCTGTTAGAATCGCCAAAAATAAAAACTCACCTATGGTAGGGTGCATGTAGTAAGAAGAGGAGCTTAGGCTTAGGAGCGCCTCGGCCATCACAGCTTGGATTGAGAGCTCAGCACAATGACTTTTGTAGAAGCCAGCAGTAATTAAGCGTATTTGGCTTATTTCGAGTGCCATGAAGCAAGACGGGTCAGAAAGTTGAAAAAATTCTTATTACGCCCCCTTACCCTGTGATTCTCTTGCTTTATTTTTCAGTTACTAATATTAGAAAAGTCAGCAAATTAAAAAACGAGTGACCTTCAGTGAGTGTCATTGTAAACCAAAGTTTTGTTTCTTCATTGATCCTCAAGCGAACTCACGCACACCGTATATCATTATGAGCTTAGTTATGATATAAATCCTATTGCCAAGCGAAACGCAACCGTAACCTACCTTAGCATAGTTTTATGTACTTTTAATAGAAAAAATAAAAATCTTATCAATATTTACAGAGTTTACCAAAAAATCGTTGCAAACGTAGGAAACAACATAAACTTGCATCATTTATATTTTCGTTTTGTTTCATATACAGGTTTTCCATATTCTATTTTTCTCCTGCAATTGTTCAATTAGTTAAGCTTACAGATTGGCAGTTATCAGTAATTATTGTGGCACAGTCGTGCTTTTTTTTGATTTCATCTTTTCGCTGCAAAGCAACAGCAGAATGTAAAGCCAGCGAATCGCCTATAGTTTAGTTTACGTTGTTGTCGCGTTTTGGTATTAATTCATTATATTTGTTAGCGAATACAGAGAATCGTACATTGAATATGATGTTCATGATGGCCGTGGTCAGAATATGTCAACTGTTGAACCAAAAAGGGGGAAAAAACTTTAAATGCATCTGTGCTAAGTGAAAGAGTAAACTTGAAGCTCGAAGATGCTGTTGAGGCTCATTTGAATTTAGTGGCTGGTTATTTGCTTTAATTTAATGCAATTCCCTTTTGCTTGATGGTTTCTCATTAGTGTAAGTTGGTCCGCTGTTGCTTTTTCCCCAGAACACACAAATCGATAAGCCGTCAAAATGATTTCGAAGGAAGTTTAAAAAATTTTTTTAAAGAGAACTCGATCTCATTTTTTGTTTTGCTTTTTTATTTTTTATTTTTTTTGTTTTTTTTGTTTGTGTTCTTGAATACCTAATATATTCAAATTCTTCGGAATTACAACGTGAAGAACTAAAATGTAAAATAAAAAGAAAACATTATTTTAATTTAATTTCATTTTAAACTAAAACATTCGCTTATTTTCTGCAGAGCACTACCTTCATGTCAACATCTGTTTTTTTTTTTTTGGATTTACAATGAAATCTCATTTTATTTTCGAAGAAGAAGAAATTAACATAAAATTCATTTTGAGTAAAAGCATTAGCATAACCAAAATTAACCCTTCAGACAGTCGTACTATTATACATAAAGCTTTCATATGACCACAAGCACATCAAGCAAGCTACGAAGTCGGAACACTGAATGAATTTGTCATATAACATGACCAGAGACAAGATTAATTAAAATGCATAATTATAAAAATAGGAAACGGTTTGAATTAAATTCCTTACCTCCCAGAGAACTTGGAATTTATTTAGAAATGCAAATCAATTGTTTAAAGTGTAAGCATAACAGAAAGTAAAAAAGAAACACCAAAAAAAAATGATAATAATAATAATAAAAAAAAAGAAAAAAACAAAAAACACAAATATATCCTTTTCTGTCTTTAACTTTTTAATGATGCTCTTGTTTTATACATAAGTATTGAAAATGTCTTTTACACAAAAATTTTACAAGTTTTGTCAAAAATTAGCATAAAATTTCCTCAGGAGATTCATCTTCAGGAAACGTTATACGAAAATGTCTTCTTAACCTTAGCACTTCGTATATTTGTGTGTTGGTCCATTGTTTGCTAAAAGGGTTTTCTTTTGCTTGAAGAGGAGCTCTTGTAGTAAAATCTTCAATTATTATTTTTATTATGGAAAAAATTTCGACTGCTTTCCCCGTCAAGTGTTTAGATAAGAAAATTTTCTAGTTTCCTTATTTCCGTTTTGCTTCTTAATGTAGTTAAATAAAGAAATAGAAATGTTTTTCTTCGCTTTTTATGAAATAATTTGCATTTCTGATGACGTGAACAAAAAAGTCACGGATTTTTATAGAATCTTATAGATTGAGTTCTCAATCGTTTAATTTAATTAATTTATTAAACCTTTAGTAGCCGATGAAGGACGGAAAAAGTTAATTTTAAATACTTTTACGGACTTTATGTAGAAAGGAACGAAAATTTATTAATTATGGATGATGTCAGCTCGTAATCGTGAAATTATGGTTCATGTTCTCGCATTTATGAACGAAATGCTTATATAAGGATGACTTTCTGACATATTTCCTTGCAAAAGGACAAGTTTTTTATAATACCGCCTTGTCCGCAGTTGTAACATATTTACATAATCAAAGGTGCCGTACCAATCCAGAGCTTCCCTAGGGAATATTGTTATGAATTAATAGATGAAACTACAAGTCGACGAAATAAGACTTTAAGGTACCCTAGGAGATGTGCTCAATTTGAAGAAAAGGATGTAGGAAAACGCTATTAAAGTTTTGCTCAGTAGAGGTTTTAAATATTATTAAGAAATGACTTCAAAACTAAAACCGATGTTTGCAGCCTTCTATAAAAAGTTCGACTTCTCATAGAATCTTTTGGAGTTAATGTCTAAATATTTAAGGGATGATGTCATTTAAGATGATAAAAAGCTTTGTTAGCATTACCCTTGAGTTGAGTTGAGTGTTTAAAAAATTTATAGAGCTTGAAGTTATTATCGACGGGATAGTTTATGGTAGTCAACGAAAGAATTTCATTAATCGCAGAGAATTTGGCATAGAATTACCACTATATTAAGACTATATATTTTTTTAAACGCGATCCGGTCAATTTTTCTTTTTGTCCAGGCTGCCGTCACAGTTGAAATGTGTGTTAAAGATTGTTTGATAAATCATCATGGACAGATGTACAGTTGCGCTGCGTATAAAATTGTAAACAGTTGTTAGAAAAATGATAAACGTGACTGACATGGGGTGCTTGATCTGTAAAGTAATTGAAAAATTCGGATAAAATGGCAATGCTTGTGATGCAAGAATCTAGCCTGTCGGAGACGTAGCAAAAATGTCCATTGTGTGAGCCAAAGCGTCAATCTCAAGAACTTGAACTTTGTTGTGGTACCACGCGGAGAAATGCTTTTCTAAAGATGTGCCTTTCAAGGCATATACAATCGAATTGACTGAAGAATTTCAACTATGTGATGATTTATTTCAAGGAAATATTACAGTTTGCGCTTTAAAGCAACTTTAAATAAGAAATATATATATAAGTATTCTTTGATCACGCTCTATATAGTTCAAAGACGATTGATGCATAAACTAAGAAAGCTTGCTGGCCATTGTTTTAAGTTATACATCAATGAATTTTATATCAAAGTTTCTAGATATCAAAGCAATTGTTTTATTTCGTCAATGTATGATCTGAGATAGTATTAGGACTTGTTTTACTAACCTTCGCAAGAATCGTGTAAAAGCACTTTACAAATACCGCATAAAGTGTAACTTTCCACTGTGCGCAGCGTTGAGGTTTTGCATAATTACTAAGAAAAGCTTTTTAAGCATTTTGTAGAATCGGGCCTTAAATTTGAGAACACGAAAGAAGAACCCGTAGAAGTACTACGATTTGCCCCAATATTGAGCAGACTACATTATGGTACCAAATCATTTTCTTGCACTACTTTCTGCTGTTCTTTCTATAACACCATAACACTATATTCGCTTGTGAAGCGGAACGCATTGATTATATGCACGGCTGCTGACAACCAAAGTCGCCAGTTAGCTCGTTTTACTGTTCACTTGAACAAAAACACATGATCGGTCAATCATAAGCCCATCGTACTCAGCACATTGAAGCATCTGAACGAGCTGACCTGTTGAGTTCTAGAAGAAAAGGACATAGTAGGATAAAAGTCGACAGAGTCGAACATTCAACTACATTTGGCGTAGTAATATAATGAATAATTTTATGTTTGCAAAAATAATCTTTTCTTCTATAGAACGACTTACACAATTTATGAATTTTATCTTTCACTCGTATTTGCCTGCCGCTAATACTACATAAACCCATATTAACGTAATGCAGATTTGCTTAGAAGTGGCGAACCACACAATTTATGATTTCTAGCTTAGCATGATTGCTTATTAGGGCTATTAAGGTTACTGCAGTTGTCATTTTTTCAACTAATATGCGCAAAAGCCTTACTTATCGGTGATAGAAATCCGGTGCCTTGAACAAATCATGTAGTATTATAGAGAGTAGAAGTGATGTAGCAGCCTGTGTTTCTTCTTGTCTCAATGGTCTGACTGCTTCAGATCTAAAGAGATTAGATCGTGTTCTGCTTCAGATCTAAAGCTTTCCCTCGTGTCAAGGAAGGCCTATTATCTACATTGTACTAGCAATCTTCTCGCCATCAATTTGAAGCAGTCTTTTTTACACATGGTATCTGCCATAGTTTTAGACGTTTACAGTTGTCCCCTGTTCCGGTTTCATTTATAGGGAGAAGAGCAGAACAAAACTAACAAAAATTTGTAACTACAACTCCTCTGAAATTTTGAATGTTTTGTGCGATTGGCTGGCTATCTTCCGAATGCTAATAACTTCCGCAGATATTATTGTCAGAAGTTTCTTTAGGCATCTGCGTTATTATTCTGCGTCGCTTTTAGTACTAGCCGTCCGTTGGCTTATGAATACAAAAGATTCACTTGAAATACACAAATTTTCCACTACCAGTCTTTGCTTGCTTAATAGATTTCTTTTTCTTTGGCTCTTCGTGAAAATTAAGCTCAAATAAATAAAAAATATTGCGAAACGTTATACGAGAACGAGTTCTATTTAGCCAAGTTCAGACCTCTACTGTATACTACTTGCACATGGAGTTTCTAAGACTTCACCTAATGTAAGATTTTCGTTTCCACGTGGACCTATAATACAAGAAGAAAGTTAACCTTCCTCGAATGAAAGTTTTAAAATTTGCCGAAAAAAAATGTGGAAAGATTTGCTGTTCAAGTGGCTTTGTCATGTTGCTTTGTCAAGTTGCTTTGTGAATTTAGTCTATTTATATGAATAGAAGCACTTTTGTTATATAATAGAAAAGAAAAGACGCGAGCAAAGTGATGAAAACGATGCTATTGTACGAAACCTCCAATCAATATTCCTAAACAATTGGTTAAGTTAAGTTAAGATACCTTTTTGTGGATTGTGGATACATGCATAAGACAAAATTGAGTAAATTTATGTAATTTTACGTTATGTCCTAAAATGCATAGGAAAGTGGAAGCACGGTTACGAACGTCTCTACATTATTGGTAGCCATGTAATAAGACTTAATTGGATACTTGCAGGCGAATAAATTTCCTGACGTTTTGCGTGCGACAATTCAGTATTTTTTTCTTTTTTCATTTGTACGCAGAACGAGATAGAGAGATGCACAAATTAACCTCAAAAACCTCATTCAGGAGAGCAACGATGATGACGAGCCCCATACAATGACAATATTTAGGTTTTACCGACAAGAACATACCTACGGCCAACAACACCACTAACTAACTATTTCAACTATTTTAAAACACGTACATTTAATACAAGCGTAGAGAAAACAACAGCGAATATTTTGTTGTGTTTACTCAGGCTAAAGGAGAGAAGAATCAAAAGACAAGAGTAAAATATATAGGTATGTGAAGCGGGAACAAAAATAAGAGCATCATTATGCCACGGTGTGCACTTAATTGCACGAATTTCATTTTGAGAAAATTAACAGCAATTAGAATATGACGGTAACGACAACGATAACAACAAGCGACTAGGTTAGAGGACAGCAGAGCCATGCAATACGGTTTCCTTTCATCATTAGTATAAAGGTCGCAACAATCTATGGATGCTGGAAAGAGAAAGAAAAGAAATAAAACACACTTTTCTCTTCTCTTATAAGTATAAAATAGTCAGCGAATGGCTTCTGTGGCAATATCAGCTTCCGTTGCTTGGCATTAATACTTGGCGTAAAAGGAAGTGTGCGCTAAAATTGTTTAAGGTGCTTGAATACCTGTACAAAGTTAACATACAAAGTTAACACACAAACATACACATTGAAGTTTCATTATTGTGATGATTGCCAAGATATTTTGTACGGTGCAACATTCCATAGGTTCCGTGTGCTACGCGTTGAAATTAGTTGAGTTGTTAGCCATAAAACATCCTGTGTATTTCATCATTATAGGTCAGATGGCAATTAGTAGCACTTCCTGTGCGCATTAGTTTCTTAATTAAATTTATGAAAATTTAATAGCTACACTAATAAAAGTAATTCTCTAGACCTAGATTTCTATTAACTGTAGATAATTAAGATTTCAAGGTTTCACTCATATACACATATTTTTTTCTTTTGTTGGGTGTTGCAGTAGAAGAAAAATTGGTTTTAATTATTTCATAATAAATGCAAAACCATGCATAACCTGCTTTATATTCTTATTTTATTTTGTTTTTTTTTTTTATTTTTCAGTAATTTGATGATAAGGTTACAACTTACATAATACAACAACGTGCTTGGAATACTAATGAACCTCACCTATATTCGCATAGACTTCTAAGAAACAAGTTTCAATAAAATTGGAACGTTTTAAATCTTTTTAAATCTTTATATATATATATATATATATATATATATATATATTTATGAACAAAAACAAATAAGTCTTAAAGAATAAATATTAAAAAATTTTCCTTTCGTAGCATACTTTTATGGGCTTTTGTTTAATTGCAATATATTGCCTACATTTCATATGGTTTTTGAAAGAAACCTATCCTACCTTAAGTAGATATTTTTTTCCTTTGTGTTTTAAACAATAAATAAATAATTTATGATTGCCTTTCAAAATGAAAACACGTAGAATATATCTTAAATGCAACTGCAAAAAAAAAAAAGAAAAAAGAAGAAGAAGCATAGCATAGTAGTTAAAAAATCATGTTTTTTGTTGTTTAAGCTTTAGTAAAAATGTCGCTGCTGTTCTCTATGCACATGCACAGATCCCTATAATATGAAGGAGGGCGGAGCATTTTTTTGTTACTAGCCCATGCCGAGGCTGATACAATTTTTTGTTTTCCCATTTTTTTTTTTTTTTTTTTTTATTAAGCATCGCTTACTGTTTTTTTGGGTAGAAGGTTGGGTTTCTTCAAAAATATCAATGACTGAGAATATGTAAAAACAGCAAACAAATAAATAAATAAATAAATGAAAGACAATGCGTAAATAGAAACTTCGCTCATAAAATGTATACAAAACGAAATTATACAATAAAAGCGTTTAAAGAAAAATCATATTTCAATGAAAAATTATCATAAATCAATAAAGGGCAGCAAGTTTCTGTAGTTCTTTTTTAAAAGCTCTACGTAAAGTTCATTGCAATTTTTACAGCTCATTATTCATATCGACATCTTGGCGCACTGGAAAACTGTAGTTTTATATCGAATTTTTAACAATCTGCCGAGCATCCAATTATACGTGTTTTGGTGTAAGATAATGATAGCAGTTTTGGTCCTCCAAGCAAACAACCAATTTTTTAAATTTGTCAACAGGAACACATTATCGAAATTGGATTTTACAGAATGATAATCGCACTGTTTCACAGTAATTACTATTAAATATTATCTAAACTCAGAGACATCGTAGTTTGAAAAAGAGAAAAAATGATATTCAAGTGAGATTCTGGAGGTGTTTTAAAGATTTCCTGTATTGAGGGATTTGTTGGTCACCGATAACTAGCAATTTAGGCCGAATGCTATTTGACATAATACAGACAAAGAAAGTTTAGAATTTTACAGCTACGTGTGCATTACAGCAACCGTGGAGATTGCAAGGCAAGTTAACATGCAAACTGAAGGTCGAGAATTCTTTCCTTTTGTTATGCCACCTTGCGAGCTTATCTTCAGAGTGTAAGCCAATACAATAAATTAATCTGATGCCAGAGTTTAGAAAACATTTGTTTACATATAAGTTTTTTATAAGTTTACGCAGCGGTTTATTTATTTATAAAAAATTGTAAAAGTTTTCTACATATATTTTTTTTTTTTTGGCTAAATAGAAGATCACTAATACAATTTTTTTACAATTTCTAATGCAATGTCGTTTCACAGAGCGAACAGACAGCTCGCAAGCAAGCTCTAGTTACTAGTGCAACAAAGGCATAGTTCTTGCAAAGACTGATATTGAATGAAATAGAAAATCCTGAGCAATATTTTCCACTTTTTGCAGGCTAACACTGCCTTTATGCCAAAGTAAATTCAGCAACTTTTTTATCTAAAAAAATGATAACGAGGTTCTTACGCGCAAACGATCATTAATGAATGATGTTTTCTTCTTTTGGGATATCTAAAATTATGCTTATAAGTACCTACATGCTTCGATATACTAAAGTTAAGAATTTACAAAACATTCTGAGAGAAAGTATTTATTATTTTTAAGGATGCTTGTTAAGTCACTCTTTCAATATCAATTAAATTGAGGGTTACACATATGCAATGCAAGAGTTTTCACTTGCCCAAGTTATAAAGATTTAATTTTATTATTATTACCGTAGCCTACACCACCTGTAGTACAAAATCACTTTCTAAGTCGAGTTTATTTTCTTGTATTTAACCTACAAGCAATAATTTTTGGGACATTTCGATAAAATTTGGTGCACCGACGTGTTTTGGCCCCAAGAACAAAAGCTGTTAAAACTGATTCGGATCGAATCATTTTTTCGTTCACCTTGCACACAACATTTTATATTGAAAAGTTGTTTTATGAATAACTTTATAAAGCGAACTGGTGCAAGGTGTTGGGCTTCGTCCCACTGTAATGGTTTGACCTCTTTTTTACTTAATCAATTTAATTTTTATTTAGTGAATTTACATATATGAGGTAGGAATGCAACAACCATTGTCCTTGTAAATAATTGAGTGTTCACTTTTTATTTCGTCCTTAATTAAAGTCATTTTTAAATCATTATGTATTGTGCAACTGCCGACTCCTGCCGCTACTACTTCGTTTAGACAATAGCTTTCGATTGAAAGCGTTCAAAAATTTCAATATTGGATTGGATATGAAAAACCCAATAATACCAGAGAGACTTGATAATACTTTTGTATAATCAAATTTCTTTTATTTAAACCGAATTGTGATCGTAGAGTTAGCATCAGGTTTGTAGTCAACTTGCAAATGCTCGTTTTTCATATGAATATTGAATGTGGAAGTTTTGTTGTCATTACTCACCATGAGAAAATTATACGCTGTTCTGGCAGCTGAGCTTTCTGCAGAAAGCTGAGGTTAAAGTTAATCTTACAATTAACAAATAACCAAAAAGTCAGGACCTAAACCAGAAATGTCCGAACAATTTTTAGTCCAAAGAGCGAAAGTTATACATTTTGCGGTATAGCTTCCTTTGTGACTTTAGGTTTCAGCTTTTTTGTGCGTGCACGAGACCATTTTCTAATAGCAACGAATATGTTCTCAACTTTGATTTTGCTATTTTTTATTTTAAATGACTTACTTTACTGAAAAAGCGACAATTGCATGCCGATACAAGAGTTAATTGGCAAATAATCTTATTAAAGAAACTATCCCTGAAAATCCTACTTCAACTAAGAACAACACTTTTCCTGCAGTCGAATGGAATCTGTTCATAATCATTACTTCGCTTTCATTCGCGCATACCATAAAATCCCAAGTCGAAATACTCGTATGCAGTGACACTGTCATCAAATTATATTAAGAAGAAAAGAGAATATTAGGAAAATAAAAGGATTTTTCCTTTTCCGTCTGGAATTAGTCGTTTTTTGATTAATGAGATGAATCTTAAGTTCCCCATTAAGGAAGAAGTGAGTTTTAGAAGATGTTAACCAACTATTAGAATAGTAAGAATTTTTCATTTATAACGCGTGGACATAGGTTGGGGATCATCGCAATCAACATCTGTGTCAAATTCTATGCCTATGCCAATGTCGTGATTAGTCATTAAGACAGTTTCGTTTTACTTTCACTTAAAAGGGTGCACGGTTTCTCCGCAGCGATATTTGGATTTTCAAGAGCAGAGTTAAACACCAGGTGGAGCTTTCCAAAAATATTCCTAAAATACTTCTAAAGGTGATTGCAGGTTCTAGACTTTAATCCATCCTAACAGTAGACTTTAATTTGCATTCTCTGCTATTATGCGGCAAAGTTTTTAATTTCTTTCTCGAAATACTCAATCTGTGCTAAACTATTTGAATCATTTTGCGAAACTAAAAACAGTTTGCAATACTTTTTTTCTTTCTTTTAATTGTATATTTCTTTTTTCTAATGAACACCGCTGACGTGTTCTATGATGATAACGCTGCGAAGCTTGATGTTGTTTGATACACGTTTTTTGTACGTATAAACGTTTACTTTGATGTGGTGCGCGGACGATTTTCTGCTACTTTCAGTAGCAATTGTTTACATTTACATTTCAATTAAGGGGAACTGCTTGTTTTTCTGCCTATTTTTTTTTTTTCTTTATAGCTAAAATGTCCCACACAGCACTGCATTATTTGGCCCTGTTCGGCAAACGTAAAAATAACAAGCATGTGACGAATTTTTTCATACAAACAATTGACAGCTTAACCTATGCTTTCTGAAATGTTTCTTTGGTGACATTTATGTTATGCAGAAATTTATACATACGTACGTCCAGGATTAGTATTTTCCATAGAATTTTTTCCTTTTGAATTTTACCAATCAGATCGATCATTACATTGCTACTGAGCGAATGCACAAATTTCTGCTTAATATGAACTTGGAGAAGAAAATGTAAACATATGTTGGATGAACATAAATTTATCAATTTCTGTACGTAGTCGTTATTGACTCTCTTCTATTAACGTTCTCTGCATGCATAGAGCGACTGAGCGGTTGACAATTTGCATGCATAGTGTTACGGTGTTGATTACTGTGATCGGATGTTCTTAACGATAGTTGTAGTTGTTTATGCACGTAGACTCACTCATCTCTTTTTGCTTTGGTTTTCTTGAGCGCAACATTTCGTCTCGATCAAAAAATCTGGGCATCTAGTCGTCGGGTGTTCTTTTCCTGTTTGTTGACTTTCGTTTTGGCGATTGTTCTTTTTTCCACAAGATCGTTCAACGCCACCGAATCACTCTCAGTTGACTCAAATTAAACAATAGAAGAATGGGTACCATTGTAGTGTAAAAAATAAAATTACTTTTAGTAACGTTTTTACTTTTCTGAGGCCATAAGGAATAAAATATTTTTTATATAAACATAAACACAAAACAAATACAAAACAATAAAATAAACAAGAAAAAAAAGTAAGTTCGATCCGAACTATTTTCAATGGCTTTCGTCCTAAGGGCTAAAACTCGCCGGCATACGAGATGTCACCAAAACGTCTTAAAAATGGCGACCTTTAAGTTGAACGCAATAAACGAGCAGATAAACTAAGCTTGGCTAAGCCGAGTCAGTCTCAAGTTCTCCTAGGTGTTGCATATATACGCACTAGCTTAATGCACTCTTGTACCACAAATGGTGTAGGGTGTAATTAAATTTTCTTTACAAAAGCGTTCGTAACATTTAATGCTCTCTGATGTAATTTTCTGCCCTCGTCAACTGTCTATATCGCAATAGACGACAGTTGTTTAAAAGATGCGTAAACAGCCCGTAATTACCTTGAGAACATTATGCAGAATTTACTTTAAAAAAATTTCACAAACACACAAATCGTCCTAGTATTTTCAAACCAAAATCTAGGTTCAAAATTTGCCCTTTGTTAGCACAATTTTCACGGACGTACTGATAAGCCAAGATTATTATATGATTTGCGATGAGATCTCAGTATTCGTAGATTTTGCTGTGACATGCATTCGTTTATTCTCACATAAGTGTTTGGCGACAAAAGAGCAAAGCGATCCTCGTAAATTGAATTATTTGAAAAATCACTCAAAAATATTTCATGGCGTCTGATGTAAAGAAAGCCTGTAGCAGACTGAAAGCGTTGCTTTAAAAAATCGCTCACAATCTTGTCAATCTAACCTGCAGCCGGGTGCAACTCAAGTTGTTCAAGCTTATGATGAAAAGTAATTGAAGCCTGTGACGTAGTTGGATTTCGGTATAGAGAATGCGTTGGTTTATCGGAACTTGAAAAGAAAACGGATGACGGTAAAATGCTGTCCGCGTTGATAATACATGTCCATGAAAATGAATTAATTTTTTGAGCACCCAAACTCGCAAACCGAGTGGTTTCCCGCCGATTAAAGTCTTTTCAAGCTTCAATAGGAATGATAATCAGTGTAGACATGGACGATGGAAGAAGCACATAAAACCTAACCATGTTTAACGAGTTGGCAATGGCCGATCTGCCAGTTCTTAGTGTATTTAGTGTTTGCTTTTTTTTTGATTTGGAGAGAAAATAGTTTGAAGGCAAACAAGGAAACAGTAAATATTTGTTTTTTTACTTCTGCTTTGCTTGCTCCACATACCGAGAGCAACTCAGGCATGAAATACAGAAACTTATTATAGTCAACTCCGACAAGTGATTATACCAGTTTTAATCTTCTGATCATGTTATCTAAATACATGTGTCCCTCCCTGTAAAGTACTTGTATTTTTAATCAGAGAAAGAAGTTGAGTCATACCCTTCTCTTTCCATGGACCAGAAGAGTATGAGTTTGGCAGAAATATTTTTACTGGCCACTACAAGTAAGAGCCAAAACGCTATAACTTGATATCTACAACAGGTGTTGATGTTGGATTTCGCAAAATGATTCGAAAGGTAGTTTAAAAGTTGTCTCCGAAAGACTGTGTGTGTCTGATCCCTCTGCAAATATAAGCTTGCAAGCAGGTATGAAACTATGAAAGTTAACCTTTTAAAGATATGCGACTATAAGAATTCCCTCTATATGTTAACTCACACATGCCTTTAATTGAAGAAATACTTTTTGTATGTAATTTTGAAATTCTTTAGACCAAATCTTCGTTGCAAGCCCTTATTCCTTTCTCATTATAGTCTTTTCCTGTTAAGTTATGTAACCATTTGTCGTAGTCTTTTTTCTTTCGTTTTGCTTCTTAAGTATAGAATAGAATAAATAGTTTGTTTTCATTGTTTTAACATGCGAAACTTACAAAGAAGAAAAATTTTTTATGCCAAATAAGTAAACGAACATCTATCGGTGATATGTTTGTTCTTGCCGTCGACATAGTGTAGATTTTTATTTATGAGGCTGCTATTCATATATCTACGTTTTCCTTAAGATTTGGATATGATGAGGAAGTAAATAGTCCCAGATAGTGTAGCATAAAGAGGTCTTGTTTGCTAAGCACACTTCTTATAGATTCTTACTATGATTGCTCGAGCGATAGGCTCTAATAGCATTAAGCAGCATCGCGCTTTACGCTAGTCAATGAAGTAAATCGATAAGCGTTTCTTTTTCTAAAGCGTCAAATGTTAGAAACTTTCCACCTTTTATTGTCTTACTTAAGAGGAATGTCTAGCAGTTGTTTATATAGAACATATGCTAAGAGTTCAAAAGACCATTTGTTGTCTCAAAAATAAATGACTTCAAATAAGCGGTACAATACAACAAAAATATATATGAGAGAAGAAAAATTCTAAAAAATAAAACTTCAAATATAAGTAAAAATAAGAGGAGACTTCTTCTTGTAACAGGACGCAAAGTAAAGATTTTCACTTTTTTAATGTTAGTACACATACACACATGTTTTTCTATGCATACACAGTAGCAGTAGAAGAGTATACATATGTATACATATATAGATATATTTATATTTATATGTTGCTAAGGATAAAAAGAAATGAATATGTATTGGCCTGGTCTGGCTTATGAAAGTCTAGTCGTCTATACGGTAGCACATAATACATTGTTTGTAATGGTTGTGTTGGTAACGAACGACAAGGGTAAGCAACATTTCTTGCTTAAGCATTTCATGGAGTGTGAAGCACTTTCCTTTGCTCTCTTTTTACGTTTGGGTTCTTTTCCTCTGCTTTTTTTTTTTTTTTTTCTTCTCTTTGGAATTCTTTTTCCCTTTTTTTTTGTATTTTGTACTTTTTCGGTGTGATATTTTTGGTATTTGTGTTAGAATTGGGTTAGAGACGAGACACAGATATACACGGACACATTCACTTGCTTCTATATTGTATATACATATATGCGTTCATATATATATATATATATATATATGTATATATATATATATACATATGTATGTATATGTATATATAAGTTGAGATATATGTTGTTTTATACTAAGGATATTTACTTGGGGATATCTGCACACTTACGTCTGTACTTATACAAGATATATGTGTGTATGTATATATATGTAAACATACATAAATGTTTGCATGTATGTTTTTCAATGTGAACGTTATTCGCAAAAGAGAGTTTTTAATCAAGGACACATGACGACATTGGCCGGGTATAAGGATTTCTTGTTTGCTGTTGTTGCTATTGTACGTACACTTTCAAACGTATAAAAAGAAAGTTTGCCACATGTTTTGGAAACGTATAGAGAGTAGAATTTAGGTCATCAGCCAACAGCACAGGGTCAAGGTCTGACTGTTCATAAATAACTGTCATTTGAACCATTGACAAGATAGACGACGAGCAACAAAAAAATCCTGAAATATCTTTACAACTCGACCACAATCACAATTCAATCAAGAGCAACAAAATTTATTTACATACAAGCACGCACAAATGCGCACACATACAAATGCATAAATATAAATCATATAGCAAAGCTATTGGGAATATTGTGAATGCGTGCCTGTGATTTTATGGTTGATTAACCCACAGTAAACATTCAATTGCATTTTACGCTGACCGTACGCACATATACGTATTCACGAAGGCGCCATTGCCTAACGAAACCCTAAGGATATAAAATTTAAACAACTCGTTTCCACAAACATTGTCGCTTTTTGCAAAACTTCACGCATTCACTTCGACACGCACATTGCACTGGCACACGCATCACCATCATCATCATCATCATCATCATCACCATCATCGTCATCATCATCATTATGATCATTATAATCAATGCAAGCGCTAGCTAAGAAAATGACTGTAAATGTTAGAGGCGCGTAAAAAAATTGTACATGGAAATCAGCAAAATAGTACAATGCCAGACAGTGCACATGGCTGACTATCTGTGCAAACGAAGTCAATAAAGCATGCACGCATATCTCTGTTTGCGTTCACATATCTCGAATGTCCTTGCTATCCTTTTGCTTTTTCCACCATTCCTCCGTAGATTGGCAGAGCACAACTCAAGGTCATTTTATGTTACATGCATACATGATGATGAATCATAGTTTCGTAGTGACTGACGCCTTACGCACTTATACACGCATGTACCGAAATTTGCGAAAAATATATTGAGGTTTTTCCGTTTATGGAGCGTTTCATATATGTTTACATAGCTGAAGAGTTGCACCCCTTGTAAAGGTTTTATTGCATCAAGTCTTGCGGGTAACTTGAATGCGTACTTTAATAAAAAATTTTTATTTCAATTATAACATACATATAGCATACAAAGTAACGTATAGGATTCACATTTTGTGTTCTGCGGGGCAATCACTTGGTTAAAATTGAAAGTTTCATTAAGGACGGCAAAGTAATCGCTGTACGCATATATGTAAGTTGGAACTGTTGAACAATTTAAAGCAAGGGATGATATTCCAAATATTGAGTTATAACAGCCAGAGCCGTTCAGGTGAAGCGTAATGCGTCCAACAGGCATTCATAGCTATGCAAAAGGACTTCCAATTGATACAACCATTGCCGTGCGGATGGGTAGAATTTTGACATTCTTTCTTGCAAAATAGGCGCAATTTCAGATTGAGATGGTGTTGATGGACGGCAAAGTAGGTAACCGTGTGCAACAGCTAATACCTCATAGCTTTCCTATGTTCAAATTTTTTTTGTGCTCTGCTTGATTGTAAAAATGGCTGTGATGTTGCGATGAGGAAGGAAGGACGCGACCGTTTCTCGTCTGACTTAAGAGAAGATTGTCTTGCATTGATTTAAGAGATAATGTCGTTGAAAGGTAATAAGGTGCAGCGTAACGTCATTGCACGAATCGGAAGCCAAATAAAAGCAGCTGACGGTTTCGCTGCCGCGTGATTTTCTGTTCTACACATTCACATAATTTCTATTATCCCCTTAAATATTGGTTTGGTTAACTTTAATAACTTATTTGCGCAGGTACGCACTATGAAGACAAGATAAGTATCATGCAACCATCATGTAATGGTGGAGTGCTGTGCAACCTATGACTGTGGAGATGCCTATCACAGTTTTATGTGGGCAAACATTCTGATACTCAAAGCTCCAGGGAATAGGACAATGTGTCCGTATCACTCCTGAGATCTCACAGCAAAAAAAAGTGGGTGTATGTCCAGGGAATAGGACAATGTGTCCGTATCACTCCTGAGATCTCACAGCAAAAAAAAGTGGGTGTAGGTCTTCTCCATTCTCTTCGTCTAACATTTGTCAATAATTTCCGAAATCGACTCGTTGACCTCGTCTCAAGCATAATCGCTCAAATAACGTCTGCAAAAATTTTATATCATTTCGATCATTCGATTACGAGTCACAATGACGTTCCTTTTGTTGTTTCCCAGCAGTGACTTTAAATTTGTTATGGCAACTCTCCTCTCCCGAAGACAAGCTGAGTTTAAAGAAAGTCCTCGAAGTCTGACAACGACAATGTGGAACGAATGCTACGTCAAGAAGAGATTGAAAAATTGTTTTCAATATTCGAAAATGGAGGTTAATACACAAGAGATGATATTCTTAGTATTGTATGCTACACGGGTACCGCTTGCCAAAAGTTGACCACTGCAATACAAAAATTGCATGAATGGAAATTGCATTTGCGGCCGCCTAACGTGTTCTCAATATTTCAGTATTAATTATACGTTACAATGTGCATGTTCAGCAATACAAGTATCGGATAGTTAAACATTACTGACGTCATAAATTCATTGGTAAATAAAAACATTAGAAAAACATTAAATATAAAAACATGAAAGTTCGGTCGGCCAGCTTAGACAAAAAGCTCTTGCATTGCAGTATGTTCGAGTGCCGACTTTATGGCAGAAACATTTTCACCAAATTTTCATTATATTGTTCCCACAATCTACGGACAGGGTCATTGTTACCCTAGTTTATTCTGTAGTAATTTATCTTAAGCGTTCCCAAATGCGTACACTGCTGGGGAAAATTTATAACAAGTACACGGAATCAGATATGCCTGGTGGCAGCTTGTGAACAAACGTCTGCTTTTAAGAGAGAGACGGACGAAAATAGACCAATCACCATGTAGCCAGGAAACAAGGAAGTTTCTACTGCAAAGGCATCCGCAAGTTGCCAACTAGGAGACAAAATTCTGCAAATAGCGACGGCGCATATATCGATCTTTAGGCTTGATGACAAACATTCTTCAATGAAAGTTGAATTTTATCAAAATATACAGGGAGTAGAATATTTAGTAATGATTGTAGAGAAAGTTTGAGTGCAACTTGATCAGTAGCGAGCATCTTGAGTTCGATTTATTCATTAGTTTTCGCTATCACCGAAGGCATTATAGCATTAACAGGGTACTAAATTTAGCAAAATGCAGTAACACTGCATAAAAGCTATTAAGAACTTGCACGTTACCGGAGATCTTGAATTTTATTTGCTTCTTATTCTTATTCTTATTCTTCTTCTTCTCTTCATATTCATTTATCTATCAAGAGTATCATCTAATGTAACCATCGTAACAACACCATGATAATTGAAAATCGAAACCGCAAACGCAGACTTGGAAATACCAAGTGTTTTATCATCTTGCACTGTTGCCATTATTGCTACCACTCAACTGAAACTTGCCATCCTAAAGATCGATGGCATTTTTTGCTGATTGGTACGGAGTTAATAGCTTTAGCTTTTCACTTCAATAAGCTGAGCAGTGTTTTCATAGGCGGTCGTTTTTTTCATATAGTAAAACTAAAATTTCATCGTTAGTGTCTCCATTTAATGAACAAATTAAATAAAATTTATCGTGTGATATCCAATTATATATATAGTCCCGGCTCTAAGCAAGGAGAACCCAATTTTTTTTTTTAAGAAATTCCATTTTATTCATTCACGAAATCTCCTTCAAGTCTGTCACAACAACTCCAAAGTTTCTTTAAGATTTTTATGACTTTTTTGTAGAATAAATTGTCGTCAAGGCCGTCAGCATACGTTTAAGTTTCCGTAATGATCTCATCAGTTAATTACCCCTTTTGAGAATTGCAAAGATTCCGTATAGGAATCTTTGCGCTAAACGTAGCGCTTATAACAACGCTTATGTCTTTCACATTTGTGAGCTACTGATCTGCTAAATGTAATGATTTCGATCTGGACCAGTGCCAATTAGAAGAAGAGAGGCCTAGAGAGTAAAAGCACCACCCGGAGAAGTTCTCAGTCCAAGTTGAAGATCACTTCTTGGTTTGATTATGTCGGAGACGGACGGACAAACGTTTTCGAAAATTCATCGACGTAAAGACTAACGTAATTTGTACGAAATCTCGCACATCACTTCTTAACTGTTTCATAGTTTTTTTTGGCACATTTGTCTAAACAAATTGAATCATTTCCGAAGGTTTGCCGTAATGACAAACACCTTTGATATACGCTGAACGACAGCTTGTGAACAGATGAAATTTGTACCGTACAAACATCAAAGTCAGAGTTATGTATATCCCAAGCTATAGACGAAATGAACCTCACCAGACAGACGTTATGAAGCAATCGAACGCATCACAGAGTACTCGTTTGTACGTCTATCCCGCCGGATTTTGTCCACTCTTTCTGCTCTCGTTATTTTAGTATTCGTGTACGGCATATGACCGGATAGACTCTTTGCTCTGTTATTGTTAACATGGGCGTGCTAATTTTTTCGCAGTATCACAGCCTACATATAGCGTTTCATGTCAATCCGATTTACATGACTGGCCAAATATCAGTTGCTATGACTTTTCACTAACAACAAACAATGATTTTATTAAAAATTTTAAAAACTATTATCACTTTTGTGACCCTTTAATTCTTCCTGATCTAAGTTGGACGCCATATTTGTTCTCATTTAATACACGCACACACAAACATACATATCGGCTTAATTTATACATTAATCGACAGTGTATCTGATTAAAACAACAAAATCGTATATGAGTTACTTCACAGAAAGCAAATCATCAGCTTTTTATGCTTTGTATTCTTAACCCGGGGATCTGTGTGATTTTATGCAGATTTCTCTTCGAATTAATAGAATGCAAAATAAAAATTCCAATTTATTCTTGCATTAATAAACTCATTATTACAATTTCAAATGTGTTATATGAGTATGAGTGTGTTTTGCGAAGGTACTCAATTTCCTTTTGCTGTGTATTGATGGAAGCCTACAGAATCAGCAAATGCTTACACATGAAATGCTTGAAATTACAAATAAAACAACAAGCAATTGTTTTATTTTTAATTTTTTTTGTCTTCTTTTTCTTTTTTTTTGTTTTGTTTTTATTCTTCTGGATTTTCTTGTTTAATTTGCATTTTTGGGTTTGTTTTTTTTTTTTTTTTTTTTTTTTTTTTTTTTTTTTTTTTTTTTAAAAAATTTTTCCATTTTTTTTAA
>KK502481.1:744986-772762 GCA_000688735.1 Glossina austeni | reverse complement strand
TATATCTTCTTTTCTATTCGTCCCCAATTTCTATCAATTTTCTTTCTTTTTCTTCTTCTCTTTTATATTAACGCAGCTTATCTTCATTATGCATCGGCTCATCCTATCTCATCTCATCTCATCCTATTTTACGATTATAACTTAAGTACACCTTATAATATCGTTCATTTTTCTAACTAAGATTTCTTTAAATTTGTAATATATTAAATGTATTAAAGATAGGTTTCAGTTTCATTTATTATATTCCGCTTTTCCGCCTTTTTCCTATCTACCATCGCTGTGTTGTTGTAATGATATGTTAGCAAATGCAATTTCTAGTTGAGGCCCGTCTGCTCCCTCAAAATTTCATTTATTAGTAAATTTGCATTTACGCTTGACACGCAAATTCATGTAAGAAATAATTTTCAAGGCACACAACTACGAACGATTTCTTAGCAACACAAGTTAGGGACACAACAACATCAACAACTATGGCATTAAGAACATTTCCTTAAGATTCACAAATGAATTTGCAAATATAAATATTTCGACCGCGTATACGGACACATGTACACACACATACACACAAGCACACACTCACACGGATAGCAAGCACACATACACACACATAGACATATACGTATAAATAAACAGACACACGCAAATACCTAAACACAAAGTCCAATTAAATTACTTTTGAATATCAAACTCGAGAATTGAATTGAGTACAACAACTAGAATTGGGTGGAGATATGAGATACGTAAAAGAAGAAGAAAAATAAGAAGAAGAAAACGAAGAAGAAGAATAAGAATAAGAAGAAGAAGAATAATAAGAATAAGAAGAGGAAATATGCGGAGAACTGTATGCGGAGAAATACAATATATAGAGGGAATCGAGGTTTTGCGAAGAAAACGCCAAAAGCGTCATTCACATACGAGGTTTAGCAGAAATTAACAAAACGACCGCACACTTCTTTCGCTGCTCATTCCATTTTCAGAATATGATAGCGACTGTAAACCTTTACTGACTGACTGCTGCCGCTATTTAACGTCTCAGCCTTGGCCATATGTACGTACGTACGTACGTACGTACGTACGTGTAATTGTGGATAAATGGACGAATACATTTGCTTTGGATGTATAGAGTTAAGTGTGTATAAATATCCTTTTCGTGGATTTAAAAACTAAATATAAACGAAAACCCGTGCATTTGTATATGAAACGTATGAAGAGAATGTAAAACTCATTCTGCATTTGTGTGAATTTGTGTTCACATTTGCTTATTGCAACAGTGTAAGTGTAATTAAAATCCCTTGATTAATATGTAAATTTAATGAGATTACGAATGAATTCAACGAACAAGATTAGTTGGCATTCACGCGGGCAATGTACGACGACAACATTTACGACCAACTTGGATGTAGGTTTGCGTCGGCTAAGAGTTCATTTATACATATTTATATATATATATATATATATATAAGTATGTGTATATGTATTTATGTATGTACGCGCAAATGTACTAAGGAATGGGTGTTGATATTATAAGCAAAAGCAAACGCATTTGGATAAATTTTAAACTTAAAATGTATCATGTGTGCTAGTTGCTGTTCTTGTATTGTATGTATGTTTACATACGTCTAAGTGAACACATATGATTACTTTTGAATGTTTTGCATATAATTTTCAATTCGTTATTTTGTTGGAAGCGATTTCTTTTTTCCCTTTTTTTTTTTTTTTTTTCTTTTGTGCTTTGTTTTTGTCTTTTAAAGACCAAAGAGCCACATCTTCTTTTCCATTGTGCTTCTTCGTCTTATTCTTTGCCTATAAAATGTTGTTCTTAGGTGGTAAAAAGCAATGGTTTATGGTGTTTGTCTGCCTTCATCTCTGCCACCATATGTGTAGTACAAGTTAAACAGTACGCTCAATGTTTTTGTTTTACATTTTATGCGTTTGTGTGTGTGTGTGTGTGGACACATGTATTTACATACTTTAACTTTTGCAGTCTTGTTAACACTTTCCTTGGAAACTTGTTGTCAAACAGATAGAGAGTCAAATAATCTGTGTTGCTCTCACATCATACTGCTTGTACAGGTGAAAACCACACAGGCCCGGCCCACCCATGATTTTCTCCCTTACCATTCCAAAAAGCTATTCATACCTTGTGAAGAAATCCCAAGTTTATCATTCCCTTAAAGTTGTTAAAGGTCAGATTATTCTTGAAAATAATGAAAAGCAATAATGAGCAGGACACGTGGTGGAGGGAATGTATATTTACATATATGCGCTACGAAGATTCCTTCGCAACTATCTGATAATCTACATTTTAATCCCAACTAGCTTGAGGATATACTTAACTAATATAAATAAATTTTGCTTAACAAACATTAAACGGCGAGCATAGATCGGAGTAAAGATTTCTCGATTGCATTTCTATGAGAATATGACTTGGTTTTGTTTCCTTCTAAGTGAAAATCTGAGAAGTGAAAAGGCTTGACTTTCTAAGACCCACAAATTTGCTTAACCATCGCTTGCAATTTTCAATTATCACCATAATCTTCGTTTGCGCGAGGTTGAAAAATTTGCGACCCCTTCGGTTTATAAACTCCTTTTAAAACTAGAGCATAAGAGACTGTTTTACGACGCTTCAGTGTCATATACCGTTTAACAAATAAATATGTGAGTAATGTGTGAAAATTCTAAAGAGTTTTTTTATCACATTTTTTCATATCAAATTTTTCAGGCTCCATTTGCTAAAGTACGATCCCATCTTTATTCCAGAATAGATTATCCACAAACTTTTTGAATGTTATTTAATACACTAGTGAATTACTAGCTCTTTTCTTCTTATTCTCATTAAGGAGCAATAGGCGTAACTACTTCCTTGTCCTCTCTTTGATTGAATGCAGGCAATTATAGCCAAGATCTTGCAAAAAAAAAAAAGCCAAACGAGATGAACGCAGCTATTAGCGAAAATTGTTGAAACATTTTCCACTGGTCGCGTTACATTGGCATTTGCAATTCAATTAAAGATCCCAATCCCAATTTCTAACAATCTCTAACGGATCGCTTCATATATTTAGCATATGCTGTCCTTGTGGTATACTCAGCCCCATTCTAAGCAGTTTCCAGTCATCTTTTTTGAACTGCGAGATACATTCCCTCTAAGCATTAATAGCAAAGATGCGAATTTAGTGGCAATACCTCCTAATTCACTATCTGGTCATTAATATTAATTTGCCCACGTATTCTGAGCACATTGACACCATAAGCTATCAATTTTCCATTGATCGTTAACAATAGTTTCACCTATTCATCGTGGATATCCAAAGTCTAAAATTAAAACGAGTGAAATTTTCTTGAAGAACGATCACACGGCACCTAAATGTTGAGATTTAGGTCTTGAAGTCGACTTCCTTCAAACAATTTAACACAATCAAGCCCGAAGTCCATGCATAAATGTCGTTTGCCTCTAGTACTTTTAGAAAGTGAGAACCCTCGGAGCACGTCTTTGAAAATTTCCTAACATTCCGATGACTTGTTTACGAGTTGCAGTGAGCGACGCTACTTGCAAAAAGGTGCAGCGTTTCCACTCAGTGGAACAAGAAAAGGTACAATCGCAGAATTAAACGAGTTTAACTTGAAATCATTGCCCGGCTTACTGTGTTTGTCAAATCTGCTACCAGCTGCTTTTATCTGTTCACATAAAATTGGATCAAACGATCAGGTCATCGGGGAATATATAAGGTTTTAACAAGTCATTCTACGATCGTAATGTTTGAATAGTGCTCGTTGTCTGCTATCAATCGTACTCTCTTTGACGGAGACTCTCTTGATGAATAGAGTCGAATTTTGCAGAAATTAGATTTGTTTCTTAATTAGGCATAGGAATTATTGACCAAAGACATGGAAGTGCTTGAGGATATCATGCTCCTTTGTATTGCACACTTTTGCACACATATCATCCGGTTATGCAGCGGTTACTCGAGCTGGTTACGTGAAGTACTTTAAACAACGATGCTGCCACAATGGATCTGTTTGCACCATAAAGATCTCAAATTCCTGCATGATTATCATTGAATTGAAATCCATGAAGCCATGATGTACAGCCATGTACATTATCGCGCCCGCCCCCCGATATGAAATCTAAATAAAAGGATTCCAAATTATTAAGCAGCGGCTTAACTTGATCTACTGCCACTATTACAGGCTGAAAAACTTGGTAAGAAATTTAAACTTTATATAGTTGATCTTCATGACCTAAAGTCGGAAAAGGCGACCTACTATCTATTTAATTTTTTATCTCTCCATTTTTTAAAAATAAATTTCGTATTCGTTTTTGAATTTGCTTGCAATTCCGGGAGGATTAGAAAAGAAATTCAAACGCACCTTCTTTGAGTTTAACATCATCCCATCCTAATAGTGGAAAGCAATTAAAATCTGTTTGCAATATTTAAGAAACTTCCGGATGCACGCTCCTAACTTGTTTGCCCCTGTATATATGTAGTGCTTATTAGAGATTACATCTTAGCCTGATATCTATGATAATCTCTTCTGCGTTCTTTTTAATTGAAAATCGTTTTCTTTTATATGCAGTCTCCTTAAAAAATGTAGTTCAAAAAAAATTATAATACAAACGGCATACCGTTGAAGATACACATACGTACCGCCTATGTATTTGCATGAGGCTATAACGCGAGAATTTAAATTAGAATTTAACCCACATTGGGTTATTCGTAAAAAGAAAATCAAAAGAGAGAAAACTTGTCATGGTTTTCTATCCATTACAAATTATGAATTATGTTTTCAAGAAATTAGTTTGCCAACAACATTAACCACACATTTCCAACTACGCGAACGGATAGACATACGGACAGACAGAGAATATAATTGAACATGTAGACTGACTGTACATAGAAATCTTTTGAACATGTTCAAGACATTTACCGCCACCAATACGAGTGCAGTTAAATCACAAATTCACACATGCATATAAACGAACACATTCACAGACTCTAGCACACTGAGCCAGCAACCTTAATCACAAAAGACTACCGTAGAGTTTGGTTAGTTGGATGATGGCGCTGCTGCTGATGTTGATGAGAACGAGGATTATTCATGAAATAAATAAACCACCAATCTGTACAATAAAAAAAAAAAAGAGTTTCATCCGTAACAAACTAAGGCCAATTGCAACTCTGGCATCAATTGCCCGCCGGTGATATTGATGACGGTGGTATGTGTTTGGAGTTTAATTTTCATTTTTTTACTTCAACAATAATACATAGTAAAGAAAAAAATTTCCTGGTTGCGCGCTATATCTAGGCGACAGAACATCGGTCGATTGATAAAAACATTTGCTTATTATTATGACTGCTAGTTATAGCCGAGAGAAGAAGATAACATAGGAACAGAAATCCTATCGGTTGACACTTTAAAATCGAATATGGATTTTAGGAATATATACATATATATATATATTCATATATATATATGAATATATACAAACATGAATATATATTCATATATATATATGAATATATACAAACATGAATATATACATATATATATATGTATATATGTATATATATATATACATATATATATATGTATATATTGGTTAAGAGGTCCAAGACGACGTCTGTCAAAATTTCGACGCTATTTTTATTATTTTCAAAACAGTGAAAAAGTCGGAATTTTGTGGGTTGTCTTGCGATGGGAAAAGTACCACTAGCGCAAAGTTAAACTTGCAAAATATTGATGCAACTCTTTTCCACTACAAACAACAATGTTTCGGATTACTGATTTGATTGAGAGGAAAAGGAAGAAAGAGAGAGAGAGAGAGAGAGAGAGAGAGAGCTATCGTCCCAAAGATGACGAAGGGCATTACATCCTAAATGCTAATCGCGTTTCGTCACAATAGAAAATATACGCCGTCCTAGATGTCGATGGCTACGACGGCAAAATTGCATGGATTTGATTTCGAATTACTGCGTTATTCACGGTATTCACCAGATATGGTTCCTGGCGACTCTTTTGTGCTTGCAAAGCTCAAAAGGAGGGTCAAAAAAAAAGAAATTTGGATAAGTGATGCGATTATTAAGGAAATTGGAAATCATTTTGAGAACCTTGAGAAATCGTTCCACAGAATGAAATTCTTAGAGAAGGCCTTCGTGTATCATTTTGGAAGGAGACTGTGTGACGAGTAATGTTATGTTTTGCAAAAAGAAAAATGATTTTCTTTTACTTAGTTAGGACTTGTTAACTCGCGTTCTATGTATATATAAATATATATTTTATATGTATGTTTTTATGCCAGTTTTTGTTTAAAGAAACCTTAGGAAAAATTGTTATTATTGAACTTCCCTCATTTTGACATGAAATTACTTAGAGACATTCGGCTTAAAGGAAGAAAATCTTCATTACAGTTGTTTGCTTAGAAACTGGAATTTTAGTAATAGAAAATCCACCAGTGATAGTCCGACTTACGACGTATACCATTCGACGTGCTTACAGGCACGAAGTTACCTCAGAGGTCAATGTGCAAGTTTTACAGTATTCACTGTCTACTAAAGACTAACTATAATCTCGACTCGGTCTTTGTAGAGATTCTCAGAACATTTTTTGAGACGAGTCTAAAGGTGGACTTAGTAATGTGTTTGTTACATTTCAGTTTACAAATCCAAGTAAACGGTAAGCATTCAAAAGACTCGATCACAGCCTAAAATAGTCTTCTTTTGTGTAAAATGTTCTCTTAAGTTGTGCATCGTATAAGGCCTAATGCTGTAGATCATGACGATATTAGCGTTAGATTCCTAAAGATTGTTCTTTCTTATGTAACCACATCTTTCCCTCACATCCTAAATCTTAATGTAACTACTTCTGTATTTCCTGACAGTTGAAAATTATAACCTCTATTATAACCTCTGTTGGAAAATGGATTTTCACCACAAGATTTTGGCCAAATAAGTAACTTATCGGGTCTATTTAAGGTGTTTTAAAGCTTAATACTAGCCCAGTAGTTATGCACTCACAGGAAAAGACTTTGCTTAGTTCCAACCACTCAGGCTATAAGTCCGGACGCAGCTGTAACACGGATACATGTTTTAAGTTTTACAAGAGCAGTTGTGTTAGTTGTGATTGATTTCCCTTTGATAAGACAAATTTTAGTTTACTGTTGAAACAGTTAAAGTTTTGCTTTGGTTTCAGTTCCTTGACGGCAATGCTTATCATAGCTAATCGCAAATAATCGTAAAAGAAACTTACTCCGGTGTTCCGCAAGATTTTTTATTAGGGCCGATTTTCTTTAGCATACTCGTAGATTTGATTACTTGTTGCCCGCCCGCAATATCCATTTGTATACCGACGATGCGTAAATTTAGTTTTTCCGACTTCGCGACTTCGTCGGCTCAATAGATCCGCCCTTGATTAGGTTGCACATTACAAACATAATAAACATAAATAATTTGAAGTTAAATTTATTCGAAACTAAGGCAATGACAACAACACTTACCAAAAGCTTTCTGCTCAATGTCTTACTGGCTAGTGTGTGTATTGGAACTGAGATTGTGACAGTGGCATATACTGGATTTAAAGACAAACCCAGTGGACTTCCAGCATACAGTAATAAATCTAAACAACATTTTAAGAAAACTTCGGCTTTCGTCGGCCTTATCACAGTTAAAATTGTTGTTTTTCCTTCATGTGTGTATGCTAATGGAAACCTTGGCTGTGTTTCTAAAAATAAATTCCAAGCTGTGATAAATAAATGCGCAAAGGCAAATATAATGGAATATCTCAATGGGATATACTTCTCAAACATTTTGGATAATAGTTTGCCCACTTTTCGATTCATAATATAATTTGCACCGGTATTACGGACGAATTATGTGAAATCTAAACATGCGATGAATCTGACGCTGCCAGATCATAAGTGACTTGCGTCTTCAAGACTATTTTTTCTTAACACTGAAAAGATATAAAACTGTTTGTTTGCGGCTTTCAACATGTGCAGCTTTCTTAAAGAAGTTAAAACATTCTACAGCACTTCGATCAAAACAATTTAAGATCGAATGTTTTATTTTGACCTACAATTAATGAGATATTGTACATGCAAATGGCGTTTAATGAGATTCCAACGTAGAGGTTCCTTTAGCCCAGCCATTAAGATTGTTGTCCCATCTAATTTAAGAAAACGCCTGATAGATCCTGAAATGTGAACTACTCTAAAATATTACGCACAATAATCAACTTTTTAAAAAATCATTTTCAAATCCCGATTGTATTGCTAAGAGCAATGGTTGCAATTGGTTTTAAATTTGCATTTCTATGCTTCTGTATTGAGAGAAAAATATTGTGTTCGGTTCTCATTGTGAGAAGTTTTTTCTTCAATTTTTCCTAGACAGCTACTGAGCGAATACCCTGTTGCGAGCAATTAGGCAAACGCATTTTAACGACTTTGAAGCAGTTGCTAGCAAAGGCTGTTTGCCTCGAGTGTTAACAAAAACTGCATCTATTCTATCCTTGTTCTGTAGAAGCAGGCTGGATGTTTTTTATTCTTTTGGATCGTTTATCTAATTTAAGACTTTAACACATAGGAGCAATTTTAAAACAGAAAAGGGATATAAAAGAGGACTTAATAAGAACGTACAGGAGATGAACAAAAAAAGTGTCAACATCTGGTATATACGCAACATTTATAATTAATTTTGTCTGATTAGTTTCCAGCGGAATGTTGTTCCATTGCTGTACGAAAACATTCGCAACTTGGTGGAGATGGAAATCTGCTCACTCGCTCTTTCTTCTAAAACACTTCATAACGGCTCAATTATGTCGAATCATGGAGATTGTGCTGGCCGTGCAAAATCCTTGATGATATTCTGATCCTTCTCAAGCCAAGACTGGACCTTTGTGGCTGTACGGGCGCATTGTCATCTTGGAATATTGCAATGTTTGGCAATAATGCCCCAATCAGAGTAAGAACTTTATCCTGGAAGAGATCGCGATATTCACTCGCAATAATCCGACCAGTGATGTGAATTAAAGGATAAGCTGAAAATCAAGAGAATGTCCTTCCAAACCATAAGGTAATCTCCCCAATGTCTGACTATAGTAAAAAGGCAGCCCGGATCGTAGGCGTGTTTTGGAACTCTACATATATAAGCTCAGCCATATGTAGGAAACAATGTGATGAATGGTTTATCGGAACGTACCACATTCTCCCAATCATCATGTGTCCACGTTTTTTTTTTTTTTTAAGCGAATATTAACCTTAAAAATTTCTTCAGTGAAAAGGGAGGAGAGAAAATGACAAGTATGTCAACGACGTGAATTCGCTTATCGTTTGCTTATTTAGAATTTAGTTTCAACACTTCCTTCTCTTTCTCTTTATTTATTCTTTCAACGATGTCCACAACAAATCCTTATGGCTTCATGAACATATGGCTGGATTTTTGTATTGCAATAAGAAGTTATCAAATCATTGATAACTGTACTGAGTAAAATTGGACGTGATATTGATTCTTGAGGTAACCAGAAGAAATTTCACCAAATGCTGGCAAAAGATTGTTAACCTTCACACACTGCCATCAGAGAGACTGAAGAATGCCACAAACCAAGGCAAAATTTAATCTTTTTGCTAATAGATACTAATCCATAGAGAAGGAGATCTTATGACCAGAATTGTAAGCTCGCCTTCACAGTACGCTAACCGAATGTCCTTAAGCATTTTCTTTATAGCGATGTTACAAACCTGGCCAAATTTATAGACTCATCGGTTAACACATCGCTTACAGCAAATTTTTATCTCCCGAAACTAAATCTTGAGAAAACTTCCTCTTAACAACGTATAACTTTCGGATGTCTCTAGTACTCAGGGACGTAACAATTTATTTTATATAATTTAATATTTTTGCGGTGCATATAAAAACCGATAGATACGTGTGTTCCCATCATCTCGCTACTTTGGCTTTTAATTTTTAGTTACAAAGGCAATGAAAAAATTATGAAGTGTTCATTTATGGCATGTCCATGATAACATATAGCGGTATGCGTATGTGTGTGTTGTATTCGAATAAAATATTGATGATAGGTTAGAGGAAAGAAATCGTTTCGTTAAACTTATTTGTAAATTTCTCTCACATATAATATTTGTTTAGCCTGAAGGTGTGTATGTTCGTTTTTTTTCTTTTCACTCAAAACCGATTGTAAAAGTATGCACATTACACACACTTATAAGACATGATTGTTCTCTAAGTAATTTTGTGTGGCACACACAAGCATAGAATCAACAGAAATTAATTATTAATAATTATGCAATGATTTTAATGCTTGTACTTGTCTAACTAACATTTCTCTCTCTCTCTCTCTCTGTGTCTCTCTTTTTCTCTCTCTCTCTCTCTCTCTCTCTCTTTTTCATAACTCGATAGATTTGTAAGCAAAATCATACTCATGTCAAACCTTAACGAATTTGATTGATTGCTAGAAAGAAAACTAAACAAAGTAGCAAACAAGCTCGCACACATTTCCATATCCATGCTAGCATGGTATGATATATACATACAGCATATATGTAGTATATATAAACCAGTTGTCGCATTAATCTTATTTAATTAGAAGTAACAAATAAAAGCAAAGAAAATCAATTTGAAATACACTAGCAATGCAAACACACAGATAAGCTTACAACAAGGCGTATAGGATGAGATCTCTTACGTACGTATGAGCAAACGCATACACATACACATACACATACACATATATATATATATAAATATTCTCTTCTATAAACATTTTGCAATATGGAATAAAAAAAAAAAAAAGACCAGTTTATACGGTTACTCGAGAAAGAGTCTGCATATCTGCCTTTATGCCGAACGATTGCATGTCGTGCAAAGCAAAAAGGATGTAATAATATTCATGCTCTTATTATTATCATTGGTGTTGTTGTTGCCGTTGTTGTTATTGTTATTGTTGTTGTTGTTGGCAAAACAAAAATTAAATGTTTATTCGCAGTGGTATGGTAATGATAATGATAATTACTAATGACCAGCAATGTAATGTGAAGCAAATGAGCAAGAAACGTAGGCGCGTTGCATTTTGGTTCGACTTAAACAACAGCAACATCTAAATAGAGATAAAGCCTCAAATTGGTGGGGCAAGGAGGCGGCGCGACCGCAAGTGAGTAAGTTGGCGGTGGGGCACCGAAAGAGTTATACTGAGGACATATGGTACAATTTAGATAATTTGTAACCCAACACAAATTCATATGTATACCGATAAATATACATAATCAGGCAGAAAGTAATGAAATTATTATAAATCACAAAACGATTCTGCGATACTCTACCGATAGATAGATAATTGAAAACTTTATTTGAATAATTGTTGTTTTTTTTTTCTTTCTTTTGTTTCTCATTTTACCATCCACATCGACGTAGTTGGTGCTTTTAAAAAGAAAAATTTTTTTTTTTAATTCTGACAAAATTTTTAATTAAAGATAGTTTCACACCTTGCTTGTTGAAATGGTGATGGAGGGCATTAAAAATTCGTTGGAAACTATTTGTTTTCAACAACAACAATTTACATGAAGGTGGTTATTGCTTTTGTTGCCACGATTGCTGTAGTGTTGGTGTTTAATGTTAGCCTGCTCCAGAACTTGAAGCTCATTAATATAAATCGTTATTATGAGTTTAGTAATATGTTACAGACATAAGAAAAACATAACATAAACACTCGCACACATATATGTTTACACCTAGTGTACCTAAAATGTCTGCATGACAATTTTTGCTTTGCTTGTTCGGTATGCATTGCGTCTCTAGGATAACTCTAACAAATATACTAAAGCCATAAATGCAATACGAGAGACTTTTGCTCGAGTAAGGTCGCCAGAAAACAGCAAGAGAAACTATATGCATGCTGGGCCAAATTAATACACACACGCAGCCACACATACCGAACCCAGAGATATAAAGTATTCATTTCTTTAAGAATTAGAGCAAAGATAGCTTTCAACTTTCAATGTCATGCAGACGCACTTTACTTAGAGAAAATAATTTTGTGTACAATGATGGGATGAGAGAGCCCACGTTACATAGCGGTATTCCTTTTTGTTGCGGCGTTGTATATCTAGTTTTACGGGACAAGTGTCTCTAAGAGAATTCGGGAAGAAATGAATTGTTAAATGAACTCCTTTCGTTTCTGCGGTCGCCCGTGATCACCACTGCTGCTATATCGGCAACCTTAGGATTACAAATAAAAGTTAAATTCCGAGAATGGAGAGGTACTAAAATATTGTACAAATATATGTTTCTAATCACTCTTGATAATTCTTAACCGATTATTGAAATTGTTCCTTAATTTTTAATTTCATCCGAAACTTTGCAATTAAGTACACAGTCAATAAAATTTAATTGTAAATCATTGCAAATTCGTCGAGTTAAGAGGCTTTTAATTCCGTTACCGTCTGAGAAGTCCGCTTAACTTGGCCAGTCACAAACTGCATCTAAAAATTTTAGTTCCATTATAAAAATTCACCTTAATAGGATATTCGGTAGGAATTTATTTATATGAAGAAAACTTATTTTCCATCGACTGAAAGGAAGCTCGCTAATGGGAAAGATTTACAACAAGTGAGATAATCTCATAACTAATAACACATAAATGTTTCAAAAGCAATTGTACAGTTTTTGAAAATTGTTCCTTATAAAATTATTTAAGATTGAGCAGCAAAGGATGGAAGGTTTCTTGAAGGTTTCTTCGACATATCTGTACAATCAAACCGCATTTAACCTACTTTGTGGAAATTCCTTAAAGCCCCTTTTTAGTTTTAGTTAATACTAAATCGATTCCATGACGGTCAGTTACACTCTACCTGATACTTTAATTATATTGTAAGGTTTCTTCTAGTTTGTTACTAACTGGCAGAATAAGTAGAAGGAAACACATGGTGCCAGCAGTCATATGATTGGTCAAATTATTTAACTTAACTGCTAGTGCCTGTTAAAATAATCTTTGTTTATTTGTTAATCTTCGGTTTAAATTATTAGATTGCATGTGTGCATATTTTTCGCACTATTTTTCGATACTATTTAAGAATTAATGAAGGATGAAGTGTCGAAATTTCAGAATACTCAACTTGATCAGAATGAAGTATTTCGGTTCGATTAAATGCTGAATAATAAGGTAAATAAGGACGGACTGCTTAGAGTGAAGATTAGTTCGTTTTCCAAGGTTCGATTACGAAATACCTCTTTTGTAGAATCTTTGAGGGACAAAGTTACCGAAGGAATAATGATTTACGAATGAAAAAGGTAAACTTTTTCTGCCCGTGTAATTACGGTAGCTCTCCGGAAGGATTACAAATAGAGGAAACGGAGGACGCAATAATGTTTGTATATACTCAAGTTGAAAGTGAAAACATTTGCAAGAGTTCGAAAGACCACTGCAGGTAAGTTGTTGTAGAGGGCGGTGAAAGAGCGACGAATCACGATTTGGTGTTGACTTGACTGGACTTGATTGACAGAAAAGTCCCTTTTATCTCTATGGAATACTTGCTTCGGTTGTATCCATACATAAGCGCAAAGCAGCACATGTCATGCCAACACCCAAAGACGTCAAGTGCGTTCAACACATTCTTGTCACCCAAGAGCATCTGAGCCCTTTTTTGCACAATGGGAAAGATCTTCTCGCCAGATCTGGAAGCACCCGTTCAAACATGAAAATTGTATTCTAACCTTTGCCTATTGCAACCAAGCTTCGCTCTTAAAAGCTTTGGCCCTACATTACATCTTTCGGCCCTTGGAATACATGTTGTGCTCCATGTAATGCTCGAACATTCGGATTTACACTGAAATCAAAAAAGCCCATTTGATTATATAATCGAAAGCGGAGTAAGCCATTTTTTTGAAAAATTGTTAGAATTACAACACTTTAGCGAGATGCTTCAACGAGAAGGAACAACTGCATGAACAGGTTTAGTTTTTATCCACTCAGAAGTTCAAGGAGATGAAGAACATGTTCACCTTTCGAGAATAGTAGAATAGTATCGCTATTGATGGTAAAGAAAAATAAAAAAAAATGTTATGAACCTTTAAAGCTCAGGAAGCTTCTTTCTGTTCTGTTGAAGAATGCATTCTTTTAGAGCTTTGTAAATAACTACATGTGCGTTCGCAAGCCTTAAAGTAATAATAATTATTGATGATGTGTTTGTTGCGGTGATTGTTGTTGTTTTTGTTGCTGTTTTAGTAGTTGTTGCATATGTGTATACATTTTGTACATTTAGAGTCAAATTAATGATTATGAGTTAAATTGTAAAGCACGAGGTGTGAGCCAACAACAACAATAATATATTTAACAAAGTAACCTCTTTAGCTCTCTTCATCTGCCCCCCACCCTATATATGCACTGAGATGCTTGATATTTGTAAAAAAGGTAACTCAGTCCCGTATTCAAAGTGTGTAGACCAGCTTCTTGCTTTGCTTTATATTTTAAGAAATTGCTGCAATCTAGGAAAACTTACACATGTGTATATGTTTGTACGTACATACATACATATGCCTATATGTCTTCCTGTGTTTCCTCTCTTTCTCGTATAAATATTTTAACATTGATTGTCATTTGCTTGTTGTCGACTGCCATATGTTTAAATGAGTTTTATAGCTTATCACAAACGTACACTCATGTGTTTGCGCATACGCACCTTTAATAACAAAAAAAAAAAAAAAAAAAAAAAAAAAAAAAAAAAAATTGAAAATAAAAAAAAAGCATAAGTATGCAGAATTATTATGATTTTTATAATGATTTGAATGATCTCGTTGTACCAGTTAATCACCACATACGAATACCCAGACAAGCGAAGCGACTTACAGGCCTGATATTCATTCTTTAACTTTTAAATTAAAACTGCACGATCAAGAAAACTTAATGTGTGATTACACACACACACACACACACACACACACACACACACACACACATACACATACTTACTGACATTTATATACATGTATATGTGATTGGCAAATGAAATGAATTTTTTTATTAATGCTATTCATTATGCATGCATCAAAGTGTACTCGTATGAGGAGGAGGAGGAGGAGAGAAAAAACATTGAAACATCTTTTCTTTTGCTATAAGAAATCTTAACGATGTTGTTCTCGTTGCCGTTTGTTTATAATAAAATCAACGTTTTAAAAATTTTTTATTGAACCATTTCTCTTTAAACACTAAACTTATCTTCAAATTAATAAAAAATATTAATAAAAAAAAAAAATTCGTAAAATAACAACACATTTCGTGCATTGCATTGTGTTACACCGCTTCAGAGAAGAAAAGCTTTATGGAGCAATTAACAGCTTAATGGAAATTCTTCTAATTAGGTTGAAATTTTTCTACTTAACGCGAAAGAGATATACGTGAAAATTGCCGTCTCGCGTCTGCGAATCTAGGCTGCTAGCTCTGTTTACAATTCTTGCTGATATCACTCCAAGCTATCTGTGTGTGGTAGTTGCTTTCAAATCAATTAATCATCATGTCAAACTTTTTGTTAGTTTTGCTTTATTTTATTTAATTTTAGCGCAAATCAATTCAACTACGGATTTCTTAGAGCAGTTACTGTTCAACTTGTTTACATGATGCGAAGTTCGGAATCATATTAACACTGCACAAAGGGTCTAGCTTTTTGTGTTATACCTGCCCTTCGATTCGGGAAAGAAGGCCTTCGTTGAGTATACGAGCAGACTATCTGTTCCTCAATCGTCATTTTGTTTTGCTAACGTTTCTGTAGACTATCTCTCCGCTTTATTTTGGCGAATGTGACCCAAGCTTCAGAGCTCGACTTTCATTCAACAAATTTTGTTCAGCTCGCACTCGAAAAGGAGGCTTCCGTGAATTTGTCAAAACTTCGACTAGAGTTGAGTTGAGAAAAGTAATGAAAAAGAGAGAGAGAGGGAGAGAAAGAGAGAAAGAGAGAGAGAGAGAGAGTGAGCGAGAGATAAGAAGATTGGGAGAGGAGCAAGAGAAATCAAATCTTGGCAGTTGTCCAATGTCATTTGCTGTGCAGTTAAAATTCGGCCAGAGTGAGGAGCATCTTCGTCACTAAAAACTTCATATCAAATTTTCCGCAGCACTGCAATTATTTTTGCTTTTAGGATTCTTTCTGGGCGTGTGATATGGATTCGGATACAAAAAAAATAACTAAATTTTCACTTTCAAATAGTCAAACTATGTACGTATACGTCCTGATGGATAGCTCCCTAAAATGTTGATATAAATTTTACATCTAGTGAATGTCACTACATTTGTTTAACACAAGTGGGTCGTCTACAAACATTTTTCTACAGTATTAGGCTTAATAATGTAATGAAGCCAGTATTTTCTCTTCCTAATAACCTCAGAGTGGAATCAATGGAGGTTTAAATGCTCACTGAAGCTCTACTATCACCGCATACTTGTTTGTTAACTAGGGTGTGTACTAGGGTGAGGCCACAGCAAACTTTTCAAAAAATCTTTTCTTTTTAGAGCAGAGTGCTAGAGCTTTAGACAGTTCAAAAATTTGAACACACACACACAGCAGGAAACTTTAAATTCTCTTTTTCACGGAACACGGTTTATGAAAGCGGCATCCAACATAAGTCTTTAAAATAACATTTTGATTGAAACATTTTTATACCCATCTTTGAAAGACAAGGGTATACTCATTTTGCCAAAAGAACCGGAAGGAAGCATCGGAGACTCCAAAAAGTACATATATTCTTGATAAGCTTAAATCGTTAACCATGTCCGTCTGTCCACCTGCATAATATGTATTGCAAATATTCTCCTGGCAGCAAAAATGAAGCTATCGACTTCAAAAAGGTTTGAAGCTATTGGGCCAAATCGGCCGAATGCCATGCTTACAATGCCACCGAAACTGCTCATTAAAACTCATTAAATGCAGCACGAAAATCCAAAAAATTGTGAACGTATATTTTATGGGCGACGCTGTGGTACCTCCATAAAATAACGACCACGACTACTCCATTTTGTAATCTGTCATAACTTAATTTTTTTCATATTTGGAATGAACCTATGCATATCCATCGGTTCTTCTGTCCTTCTGTCCGTTCGAGCAACTGTGTCGTATCTGTGATAAACATTCTCCCATTCGCAAACATGAAGATATTGCTTACAAAGTGGCAAAACAATTTAAAAGTGACCTAAAGTTGTTAAAGAACATGCTTGCAGTGTGCACACGCCGACGTAACAAAGACTATGAACACCTCTACTTTCAATGTTGTTTGCTTGTTAATCATAAAGTGCAACTCATGTACCATATAAATTCCGCTTCAGCGACCTCAATAGTAGTCGCAGAACGCACTTCAATCTGACCTGTGAGTCCTTCTTCCTCTTTCGTATTGGAAAACCAAAAAAAATATGCTAATCATCGACCCAACATTCAAAGTATTATCTTCAACATCCAAAGGGGAAGATCATCAAGAAGTTAACTTTTTAGTTGCCTATCCTTTCTACAATTTTTAAGCTGTCCTAATAGAGTGATTACGCGGAGAAAGCAAAACAACAAAATTGATAAAAGGCCCTTCTTCCCTAACTGAAGCGGTTAAGCCGTCAGCCATCAGAATTTTAACTTTTACTTGATAGAATGTTTGTAAGCAAATTAATTACATTCACCCCGGCAATCATGTTTTGCTCATAACAGCAAAAATCGGTTAAAAAGCTGAAACTTTAAGCGTATATTCTTAGTTAATGTCAAAGTTTTCGTCCCGCTTTTATGCGTAGCTTGAGTTTATAGCTTAACCTCAATATTTTCAATTTCTTCGGGTGCAAAGATATGCCTTCGCGGCATGGAATATTTATGTATGGTTGAGCCTAAAGATATTTAAGGATTTTCAATGAGCACTTATCAAAGACACAACCCAATTGGTTATTGAATTAAGTATTATGTTAAATGTTTGCAGGCAATGAGAAAATGTGCGACTCGGGGAAGACTTTCTTCTTGCAATCAGAAAATTGTAATAAACATGAAAATTTGTTTTTTGATATCTTTTTCTTTTTTTTTAGTGATCAGCTATCAACCGTCTAACAACTAAGTAGCCAACAATTTATAATTTAATCTATAAAATATTGAGCCTTCAATAGTTTAACGGTTATGGGTTCATTTTTATTTTTAATAAATTCATAGGCTTAAAATTTTTTAGATTACCTTTTACATGTGTATACAACATTTGCAATACATTAATGCATTGGTACAAAGATCTAATGTAAGTTATTATTAGTAAGCAGCAACAATGACATGAAGGCTATTTTGTAAAATGTCTAAACTCTTCTCTTAGCATTGCTATCCAGCCAGCAACTACATATGATGATGAGGTGTGTGCATGCTTGTGCTTATATATGAGATAGTAGTCAAGAGTAGAGCTTAGTAATGGTAGTTGAAAACATACTCAATGTCTGAGACTGGAGGGAACCAGTACGTAAAATAACAACACCACACATTTAAATACTGCGTGTGTGTTCTAAAAGTAATGATTAAAGCAAAGCAAACACCGATATACAAAACAACAACTAACTAATTCTACGCTGTTGTTGTGGCAATTTAGAGTAATAGAATATGGGAAGGAAACGCAAGAGCAGGAGGAAGAAGATGAAAAATAAGAAGAAGAAGAAGAAAAACAGTCGAATAAGGAAGAGGAGGAGGAGGAGGAGAAGCAGCAGCAGATTTAATGCAGTCAGCCGGTTAGGCAGTCACAGCAATAAACAAGTATGCAGTCGGGCATAGTAACTCCAAACTAAATACATACTTAAATATTGAGGCGGCAATAGGCAGCAGGAACAGCAGCAACACACAGCAACAGCAGCGACAGCAGTAAGCAGCAACAAAAAGCTAAACGTTAATTTTCACAAAATTTAGTGCAATTGCTTTAAACGCAAATGCTGGATGGCTACTAATATTATTGATGCTGTTATTGTTCTTGTTGCTTTTATTGTATACGTGCGTTTATGTGTATATAATAATATATTGCTTGCCTTGTCTTTTCTTAAGCAATGCAATGCACTATCTGTGGCATCTTTTAATATACAGTTTTAGTTGTTGTTATTGTTGTTGTTGTTGTTGTTGTTATTATTATTATTATTGTTGTTTTTATTGTTGTAGACAAAACTATAAGATCAACCGTTTTTGATGAAGCCTGGAGGGCGCGTGCTGAATTTAATCAGTTTCAGTTCAACTCGTGCATGTTTGCGTACAATGACACTCTAAATGTGGCTGTTTGGCATATATATACATATATATATATATGTATATATATATATATATATAACAACAAACATACATATATATGCATTTGTATTATAATTTGTTCGTATGTAAGCCTTTAACGATGGATAAGAATGTGTACCCTAACGAAAATACGTACATACTTGCTTATATATATATATATATATATATATAAATATGTGTGCACATACCTACATATTAAAATGTTACTTCGTTAAAGCAATAAATGAAAAATTAGAACAAATTCGTACGAACAACAAAGAAGGCAAAGAAATAAATAAACTAACTTGAGGATCAAACGTTTTACTGCTTAAGTAAAATTGTTCAATGTGCAACATAGCTGCGGGGATTTCTCTTCTAGTTTTTAGGACAAAAGCTTAAAAACTAACGTTATTAAATGTATGTTAACAGAGAACTTATTTTAATAATCGCGTTGTCAGCTAAGCATTTATTCAATCATCATAAAAAGACAAAAACCATATTTTGCATTTAGCTTTAACAACTTTAACTACACAAATACTTGGAGTGAAAGCGCTTTAATTTTCCAATATATTTCGATCAAAAAAGTACCGGGAAAACGAAGTATTAGCTATCAAAGGAAGAGCACGATTAATTGGATACGAAATCCGGCCCCAACAAGACTCCTTCTCCAGAACTCCAATAGAACTGAGAAAGCAAAAGAATCATTTGATAAAACATAAGGAAATATTGGGGTTCGAAAGTGTCTTGTTTTGAAAAACATCAGAAATTCAAATTTGTAAAAAAATATATTTTTCGAAAACATAGAGGAAAAAGAAAGTATCTTCGGCAAAAATAATATTACGTACGGCAATTGTTTGCTATCAAAAGAGTACCGCGAACATGTAAGAGAAAAAACGCGGTTATTATTGATTTTAATGGTTTTAGACCACATGCCAAGCATCGAAACTAAACTAAACATGATAAAAAATGTGTCATAAATAAAAATATTATTCGGTCAATAAAGTACCGGGAATCAACCATTCTGAAAATGAAGCCGCAGATTACTTAAACCAATAAAGTCTTTGGCGCTATAACAATAGGTTGTTACCAACCACTCCTTTAGGCTCGGAATTTATTTATTAACATCGAATGCGTTTATGGATTGCAATCGAACTCGTTTTAAAATTGTTAGAAAATGTCTAAAAGAACACTGTTTTCATCGCTATGCTAGATATAGTATTTACTTGTTTATGCTTTTCTGCCCTTAAGCAAAACTTTTTTGACGTTAAAGGTTTAAACTGTACTGTTATCGAGAAGAACATCGGTGAGAAGCGATCGCGAAGTTGAAATTAGACGGTTCAAGTAAGCAGTTTCAAGCTCAAAGTAAAGAGTCTTTCACAACATTTTGCAGCCTTAAAGTGCCAAATAGCGGACGTAAGTATGAGACTAAAACTACGGTATTATCCAGAGAAAGAACATCGATCAGAAGCAACAGAAAGTAAAGTATGTTACGATCGAAGAATTTTTTTTTCAATAGGAAGAAAAACCCATACTTCATCTGCGGCTGTAAACTCTCTATTATTCGCAGGGTGTCGGAGAGAGAATCGAGTACCATGAATCGGGCTCAGTTTACAATAGTTTAAGACTTGAAGTACTAATAAGCAAACACAAATCGAAGTAGCTACGTGTATGCAGCTACTACAAAGTATGGTCTACCGTCACTACCGCTAGTGTTATTCTCTGGGTTATGCAACAGCCCTATAATAATGATAGAAATGTTTTAATGATGTGAGGAAGCTGGTAATAACCTGTTACGTCCTGATCGACTGTCAATGGTGTTCAATTAAGGAAATGGCGAAGTAATCCACACAAGTGTACTATTTTATGCTCACGAGCGATGCATTGGAGTACAGTTTCGCAAGGATTTGTTCTCCTTGTGAGTTAAGAATTTGGTCCTAGTCTTTTTATTTTATGGCAATTTATTTTTAATCGAATAATGTGTTCTTGCTAAAGATTGGATCAATTTTACCCATCAAAGGCTTCGTCCACTTTTATCCTAAATTTTACATTTCGTGAACTTAGGTCAATTGATCACATACAACGAAGTTAAAGCAAGTGCCGACAAAGTCTATCGAAAGTGCTTGGCTGTTTATGCTGGTTATGCTAACTTGAATCATCTTCTTTAAGTGGGAAGTAATTTGATGAAGGTCTTGATGGTTGATGCGCTTTTAACTAAAAAGTATCTTTTAATATCCACTTTTTTTTTTCTTAATTTTCGGTACTTTTTTCACGCTTTGTACGGAGTGGAAGTCAATATGCCCTAAAGTAATTCACACAAGAATTTTTCGTTGCTTAGTAAACGTTAAAATTCGATTAGCAAAATACACTAATATGAACGGCATAGAAGAATAAATGCAATAATACAGCAAGCGAAACCTCAATCTCTGCAGCTTTGTTTAAAACCTCTATCACTATTACTACTTTAGCATATTATAAAACATTAAATATCCATGAGTCTGTTATGACCGGACTCTCCATAAGTGTTAAGCGTGCAGCCAAATCTTCTAAAAACTCTCTTTACTTCTTTTATGCCTTCATTGTCTAGATGCTGTCTCCTTATGTTTCTTTTATTTCTCCACAAAATTTTTCTCACATCTACATATACACGCTCATAAGCTCATAGACTAGCACAAATATACTTTAGTTTTGCTGCTTCTAGGATAACCTCATTGACCAAAGTAACAAACATTGAACATCGTTTGTGAATTAGTGCAACACTTTGTGATCTAAATTTTTGTATATACATAAATATATATATACATATATATATATATATATTTTTTTTTTCTTTTTTGCTCTTCATTTTTCTTTTTGTGAAAATTTTCTCTGCATATTTTTAACTCTATTGACTTTTGTGATAGTTGTAGGTACGTTCGTATGTGTGGGATATACCTTTATGTGCAGTTGCTTATGGTTGCTTAGCAAAAAAAAAAAAAAGAAAGAACAAAAATGTGGAGATGTTGATGCGAACGACCACAAACTACATTGCATGCATAATTTTCATTGCTTAAGTATGAAATGTGTTTATATGCGCATTTAGAAGTTTTTTTAACAACACCAAAAATAACAACAACAACCACAACAGTGGAAAATATATATTTAATTTCAATTTATTGCAGTTTTTTATGGCTTGTCCACGAAATTTCTCTCTCAATGCTTTAGCATTTAAGCAAGAGCTTAAGCGATTTTATAGAAATGCTTAGGTACGCCTTACTCGATATAATTGAAGATGAACGCGTAGTTACGTTCGGACCTTTTCTTCTGTACGAACAGCTTCCGATAGATTGAAATCCTTAATTAATGTATTTGTTTAGCTTCGTTCTGTGGCAAGAATCGCGCTCGTAGAACAATCAAAGCAAACTAGGCTTCAGTTCTTTTAAAGGTTTGAATCGTTCCCACTTATTTTCGTTTCGGAATCAAACCGCATTCAAATGAGCACTGATAATATTTCTTTAGTCATGGCCAACTACAGTAAGAATACCGCGTCACCGTTAAACTAATTCTGTTAACTAAAATCTAGATCTATGCAACGCATCTTATTTACCATCGAGTTACGTTTATTCTGAATAAAAAAGTCCACTCAGTAAGAAAAAGATTAAGAGTAATTTCTCTTCAGCGGATAAATTTTATTATCATTGTGCAAGTGAAGGTAAAATTTAAACTTTTTTTTTACAATTGGGAAATGACGCATGGCCTGACATAGCCGATGTTTCAACTCGAACTGAAGAAATGAAAAAGAAATAAACGAGTCGAAGACCATTCTTCAACAAAGAAAGTTAGTCTCGTGGATTTGAAAGCATACGGGACAGACAGCCAGGCAGACTTAACTGAACCGATTCTTGTAAGTTCCCTTTTTTCTTTAGGGTAAATAGTTGGGGAAAAAATATAAAAATCATTCTGCCAAAATCACCTCAATCGTGCGGCAAAGTTACACCATTCACCGATCGGACATACACTTCCCTCTTTCTCGACCATGTTTTTGCGCCTCTGGAAGACATCCAGTGAAGGATTAAACGTCATAAAAATCCTTACAAGTCGGCAGGATGACCACAATTTCAAACCAAGTGCGACGCAAGTATTTTGCAGCAGTGTTCGCTATTAGTGGTGCGGTGGACGCACTGAAGCCGGGGGTAGAATACAACATGCATCAAGGGTTCTAAAGGTTGCAGACATTTTTGAGCGTAAGATTGTCAGTGCATATGCTTTCCAATCCGTCCGTTTGTCCGTTATTGCAGCCTTTAAAAAGTCAAACATTCAACAGAAGTTCGAAGCGTGGATATAATCCGTTCGCAGCAAAGTCGACGATAGTTAAAAAAACTAAAAAAAATAATGTAATCAGAAGAATAGACATATTCCTCAACAAGTTACAAGCAGGTGGTATTGATGTAAACTCTATTTCTTCTCCTTCTTCTTATGCAATTCCGCAAATCAATAATAGAAGATTCGCTGCTTATTCGCTTATGTAAAGAAGGTTCAATGTGAACACAAAGTTCTTTCTTTGAACTTTAATAAAATTGCTAATTAAGTTATTTTGTTAATTTAATTAATTTTTCTTAATTGAATTACGCGCTGAAGTTGGTTGCATTTTCCCCAAAAATGTAAAACCTTTTTTAATTTATTATTAGATTTATTCAAAGAAAAAATGATAATAGTTTTGATAAAAATATTTTTATATTCGCTTTCCAACAACATTTACAACTCTTCGCGGATATGTAAGATGCCTCTAAGAGACATATAAACAAATTTTAAAAAGTTTATTTTTATACAATGGCACTTTTCCTTATTTGATTTAAAGCATCAAAAATCAAGTGAAAAAGGCGTGTCCCTCTTTATATCAGTTGACTGACGGGCAATTACTTTTAAAGTGATTTATAATTTGTAAAATATATTCACTAAAAGTCAATATATTAAACTGGAAGGTACAAATTTTTGCCTATTGTCAGTGTTGCGGACTACAAATAGCTTTTATGTGAAACTTTTAGTCTAGTTCATTAACTAAAAACAGAGTTTAAGTAGGTTGAACAGTCGTAGTTCGGCGTCGTAGTTCTTGAGCAGTTCGAGCAGATGAGTGCTTGTCGATATTTCAAAAGGCACGATTCTACCGTTCGCGAAAAAAAACTACACAAGATCGAGTCGCCGTCAAATAGCTTTCATATTATAATTAAAATTTCACTAGGCCATCTTTAATTATTTTCTTAAAACATGAGTCAAGCACATGAATAAGTTTTACGTTTCTCGAAACATAGAACTCTTTTTTGTAACCAGACACAGTGAGCCACATATATCGAATCTTTTCAATGTGATGAAATAATTTAAAGAGCACTGACAAAAACATTCGGAGAAGGTTTGAAGCATAGACACGCCCAGCTAAAATTAGTGCACGTTTCTGAATAGATAGAAGACATGCATATTATCCTTTTATGTCGTACGCCATTTCTGGCACAAGAGTGTGTCAACTTTGTGGGGTTGTATACAATGTTTAGAAAAACTGGAGATAGATCCACATCTCGTTATACGAATCGATACAGAATCACTTTCTGAATCGATCTAACCATTTGTGTCCGTCTGTCTGTCTTCTATTTTTGTATTCAACTTGCAGATCGCATATTTTGAAATATTTTGATGACATTTGACCCAATGAAAAATGCTGTTGAAACGTGAGCTGTTGGATTGGGTCACGTTTTTAAACATAGTTCTATCTATCTATCTTTCTCCGTAATCCACCCATTTATCAACAAGCACCCTACTAGGATTTGACAATTCTAATTTAAAATAAAAAAAGGGGCAACAAGTTCGGCGAGTGTTTATCTATCCTTACTCACAAAAGCTTTCAAATTGACCGAAAATCTTCAATCAAAAGCCATATGCACATGTAGAATACATTTTAAGCATTCACGTAAAGTTCCATTATATGCGACTATCACTTTTACTCATATTGTGCTTAATTCATTAATATATTAGATTACCTAATATGTAACATAAACGATGCATATACTGACGCACTGACATAATAAACATATTTTCATTCTCTCATAGTAAGAATAAAAAAATCAATATAATTATTATTCATAAATAGTTTATACAAAACACCATTCATTTATATATTTTCACGTTCATAAATGTGCGCACACAAACACACGCACACAAATATCATTAATACATATGTACATATATTTCATTCACATTTAATTAATTTATTTTAATTACTATAGTAAATAAATATAAAAAATTACACATGTACGGCACATAGACACCATTACAATTACAAAATAGTAATTACAACTACAATAATAACAATAATGGCAGCAACAATAAGCAGCACAATATAAATGTGTGCGTGTGTGAAACGACAGAAAGAAAACAACAACGATAACCAAATAAAACGTTAACAATAATTGATCAAAAGTCACGCAACAGAAATATGCATACAGAGCAAAAATCTAACGAATCAACCACCACCAGCACCACTCACGTCACTACCACAACAATCAATGGTAGTAGAACCAATACACGTAACAATTTGCTACTATGCACGAATATAGCTTAAAAGGCAGTTAACCGGCCACCTATACAAAATATAATAAAATAACTAAGGCATTTTAACTACACCCCCAAACTCCGTTAGCGATTCACATAAACCAAGCAAAAAAATAAATAAGAAAATACCTACATATCACAATCATGAGAAGTAAATTTTCGTATTCTCTACATTTCATTCTCAATCTCTCTCTCTCTCTCTCTCTCACTCTCTCTCTGACTCTTTCTCTTTCTTTCCCTCGCTCACTCTCTCTCACTCTCTCTTTCTATCTCTATCTCTCTCACTCGCTCCCTCTCTTATTTGAGAGGTTTTGAAATATTTGTGTTTTTTGTTAAATAACAAAACGTACACATATATAAAATTTGTAATGTTTAACGATATTTTGTTTTGTATTTTTTTCAAATGCGCGCCAAAGTTAAATTATACAAAATTAACATTACTACGTAAGAAACATGCGCGATTTTTACACAAATACTTACCAACAACACACGAACTCGCATACAAGTAGAGAGCAATGAAAACCGACAAGTTGTTAAATAAGTTCCCCTACTTTCGTTAAGCTTTGCAAGATTTACTAATAAAGAGCTAAGAAGTAGAGAGAAATTAGAAGGAAACGAGAGAGAAAACAATTTCATTGTAGCTTTTAAAAGAAAATGAAAAATTTGAAACGTTTTAACAAAAAAAAAATATTTATTTTAACCCGTAAACAATATAATTAATGATATAATCATGCATTTGTATTATTGTTATTACTATTGTTTTAGTTTTTTGACAACCATTTAAAGAACTCTTTTGTTACCGTTAAGTCTCTTCGTAACAGCTTATTGAACAATAATTGCGTTCTCCTTAGTTTTCTCTAATATGAAGTACGTACGTTGTGATAACAAGTTTCTCTCTCTCTCTATGCTCTTTTATTTCATATAAATGTTCAGGCGAGTTTATGCATGCCCGTGCTTGGAACAGTGTATATGACTAGGTCGGTGTTTCTGTCGTCGTTTGTGTATGTGCATATGTGTTTGTCCACGAGTGTATTAATATTAAGATAATTATAATTAAATAATGCCATTATAAGCTCCCCTTTTTTTTTTGCTGCTTAAGCTATATACGAAGCAATTAATTTAGAAACTCTGTTAGGCTCTCTCTCTGCTATGCTCTCTGATAATTCTCTTTATGTATATGTATTGTTTTTCCTCATCATAATGATGGGTTAACATGATTATTTCTTATATGAACATCATTAGAGTAAATTTTTTGCTGTGACTATGTAAAGGTGTATGTGAATATTTTGCATTTTGTGGGGGTACTAAGCAAGCAAACCAGCCATCGATGAGCATATATACAAATGCACACAGCGTCACACTATATTCACATACTTTTAAAACGAAAACACAATACCATCGCATACAGTGTGTGGCTGCGTTATTACTTGGACAATCGTATTCATTCAGTCTGTGAACGACGTTTTGCTAGTACGTACTGTTGCTGTGTTAAATTATAATGTGTTAACGTGTGTATGGCTAAATAACAATAATAATAATAATAATAATAAGAAAACAAACAAACAAAAAGAAAAAAAAAACAACTCGGCGCCATTTATTAATAATTAATAAAAATGTAAAATAAATTAAAAAAAAAAAAACATTTAATTAATATACAAATTAAATGAGGAACATTCATATCATAAATAAAATAATAAATATTTCTGCGTCCTTTCATTTAACCCTAAACAAAAGAAAATAAAATAAAATATTTCGCTTTTTCAAACTTCAACGTTAATTCTTCTAATTTATTTTATTGACATATGATTTTTTTTTGTTTTTTTTTTTAATAAAAAAAAAGTTTTCTTTACCATTACTCTCGTGTCGCCTTTTGTCTAAGTAAATGAGTGTTATAAGTAAATTGATTGATAAATTACTTGCGTGTGACAGGCCTGATAATTGTTTGTTAAAATAATAATAATAA
>KK502481.1:734253-744535 GCA_000688735.1 Glossina austeni | reverse complement strand
ATATATTCGCAAATAAGTGTTATTTTTTAATTTTAAAAATTAAAAGAAAGCAAATAATATTATTAATAAGAGGATAGAAAGTTAAATATGAACATTAAAATTCAACCTTAAACACCGGGAATTTATTTCGCTTCATATTTGTTCATCTGTACCAAAAACAAAAAAAAAAAAAGAAACAGATTTTTGCTAATGGTAATTATTATTTTCGTTAATTAAAAAGACAATTTTTACAAAATTCATATGAAATTTTTTTCAAATATAAATATTTCTGAACCTTATTAAGTTTTCCAGTTTTAGTGAGCTTTCTGATTAATTACAAAATTAATTAAAAATAAAATATTAAGTCATAGAATGTGGTTAACCCATAATGCAAAGCTACGAGCCCGGCAGCGCAGATAAACGCTTCAGCTATGCTCGTCCAAAACAGCACTTGTCTTACTTTATGCAAGAGTAGGAGGTTAAATAAGGCTTTTATAGATTAATGCCAAAAAGATTTTTTCGATCAGTTGGCTAGTGCTGCGAAAAGTTTTTTAAGGATTTCAGTCAATTTGTCTTACAGCGAATTTTAAATGGAAAGAAAAAATGTTTCTATCTTGAAGATGTGCGTACTAGTGGGCCAATAAAAACTTTCCTTTAGCTAGAAATTTAATAATCGACCTAAAGTCGAAAAGATAAAGAGATGTTAAAAATTTATTCAAAAGCCTAGAGTTCATTAGGGTCGTATCTTAGATACTCCTTATCGCTTCTAACGCCTCTTTACTTAGCAAATTTGCGACTTTATACATTCAAGTGCAATTCTATATTCTTATCTGATGTTTTGAGGTCTTTACAAATTCATTTAAGTTTTCAGCTTTTGTTGTATGTTTTTCCAATTCCATTGGGTAATTATTATTTACCACTTTCTAATCGCTAAACATTCATCTTCAGATGGACTGACGAACTTATATATTTAACATAAGAGAATACAAGGCAAGAGTATAGATAATAATTTTGATCCAGCTTGGTTATTTGCAGTCTGACATTCGGTTAGTTGGATCTGAAATGCGAGCGGACATACGTGATAAATGTGCTCAGAATATTTGCTTCCGGGTTTCTTATCCTTACGTCATTTCCCAAGGCTGTAAAAATTTAAAGTAAAAAAAAAGAAATTTAATAAATCAATTTTTAGTATCTTACAATTTCTTAAAGGTCTACCTCATTTTTGCTACAAATAGTAATCAGTGCATCCCTATTCGTTGGCTATAGAAATGAAATTATTTTCGAGACCGCTTGAAAGAACCTTAAATTCCAAAAAACTGAAGCCCTAAGAATTTTTTACAAAATTCTTTTAATCTTCGAATTCTTCATCAAATTGTTATTTGTTTCATAATCTTAACAACGAGTCGAGATGTCGAGAAAAGTATATTCCCCTAGTCCGTTTCAAGCACTTCCAAGCGCCATAATTACGCGAAGCTGGCTGCACCTGCTGGCGGTGGATGTAAAACAAAATAATTTTCGTGATAGCAAGCAAGCTATAGTAATATTTGGTGGCTTTAAGTTTTGGGAAACAGTTCCATTACAGCCATTTGCGGATTTAATCTTTGCAAATAAATGGAATATAATGAAGAAAAGCAATAGCACAAACATGGCCAAAACAAAAGGTTTAAAAGCAAGAAATCAAAATAACTTTCTTGCTAAGCCTTTTAATCCATTTTAATAACCGAAAAATCCAAACTAACAAAGGCATCGACATAAAGACTGACACATGTAAGAGCTAAAAACACGCTCGGCTTAAATGGAAAAGTCTTCGAACAATTTGTTCTTAGTCGCATAATACAGCTGTTCAGTGAGGAGGATTTTCAGATTTATTGTAAGATAATAACTCTCGGTCTCAATTTTTATATCAGATTTTTCGAATGAACAAAAGTAAAAAGTGTTTTTATGCATTTATTTTTCTTTTAATATTTTTTTTTTCTATAGCTTACGTTTTGATAAACAAATAAACAAATAATTCTTGTCTTGTCTTTAACTTAAAACTTAAATAAAATACAAAATAATTATTGAGTTTAAAACTAATTAAAAAGTAAAAAAGAAAAAACAATACGTAAATAAACACATAAAAATTTAAAAATAAAAATATATCCACAAGTCAAGTAATTATAGAGACACCATTGTCTCACAATTACATTGATTTTTACGTTTATTGCGTTAAATAATTTCTTAAAAACTTTGCCTTTATAAAAACTGTAAAATTTTAATTCTTAAAATTTGCCGAGATTTATGTTTATTCAGCGAAAAAGTGAAGTATGCTTGACTTCTCATACCAATTGTAACCAGCAATAAACTATAGCAAGCTTCGAACAATTTATAGCTGTCGATATCGAGTAAAGTCGAACGAGTAAACTCAATAGTTGTCGTTTGTCGATCCGCAGTAACCAGCAGTGAACTTACAGCTGATACTATTCAGATAAACTATTCATTCGTCTTACCTTCTTTTCTGTAGATTTGGTGCCCAGTTATAAACGTTGTTCAAATTACATACGAGTTTACTCGATATCGACCAATCAGACTCTTCGTACAAAATATTCACGTGCAACCCAAGAATTTGGGATAAACAAATTCTTCAGTCGATTCATTTGTCTATATAACCGTCCGTTTTTGGGTAGATCTTATTATGCCCATGGATCGCTAGAAGCTATTGCTCGCAATCACACTGTCGCAAAACCATAAAACATAAACATAAAAGTAAACCAAAAGCTATGCAACTCTTATATTCAAAAGTCAAATACTGAAAGTAAAATCACAAAAATGTTTACATTAACTGACAAAAGCATTAAAATACTGCTGTTAATAACAGCATTTAGCAAATATTGGAAATTTTGCAAAAATATTTTTTACAAAGCCATACAAATATTTACTACACAAATTAATCGGTTAGGATTGCCTTCAGGCGAACATAATCATTAAAAAGGTGTTTAGATTGTTATACACTCGTTTAAAGCGAGATATATCCACGAGGTTCTACGAAAAGTATAAATTGGATTTTCTTATTGATCTTTAATGGATACAAAATTATTTTAAAATTTTTATTATTTTGCCATTCAGTTAAAAATATTTCAATACAAAGGACGAGATAGGTTTCAATCGGCAGAAATCAAGACATCGATTTTAATATTTCATCTCAAGACGCATAAGTGTAGCGTACAAGTGCAGATCATCGATAGGTTTATCAAGCCCACGTCTAAAAAAACCCGGTGTGAAAATTTCTTTTATTTAGTATTATTTTTTTTGTACAGTTAATTGAAACTAAACCTAAAACTTTTAAAAAAGAAAATTTCGCTATTAAACAGGAACGTAGTCTGCCTTCGGTACGCAGAGCTAGAAAGGGGAAAATAGAAAGATTACGCATATTTGCCTATGGCGCTAACTTTGAGCCTTAAGGCAGAAGAAAAGTCTTACATAGTGAAGTAGTGCTAAATAGTTCATCCTAACTAAGAACTGGGACTACACATAACGTGCTTGATGAAGCTTAATCTGCAATAGAAGCAATAGTCCTAAGTAAAGTTTAAATTTTTTTTGTTTATAATAAATTTTTGTTTTTTCTTAAACTTCATGTCTTTATAAAATGTATAATTATTTTTAAACGAAAAGGTAAAAAGCATTTATTAAATAAAAAAAAAAAAAACAAATTAAATAAACGCTTATAATAGAGTAAAATTTGGTCGCAGCAGTTTACGTGGAACCGGATATAGTCTTGCCCATGCAATGCCCATGCAGTGTCCGTGTAAAAATTAAATTAAATGAATTGATTTTCATGTGGTTTAGCTCTCAATAAAAACATTTAATATAATTTTTCTTAATTGAACATTTTAACCAGCTTCGCTTTAACTACTAACAATGTTCTTTAGGAGTACGAAGCTGAGTACGAAGACTATAATAAGCAAAGTGATTTATATTGTAATTAATTTTTCTGTTTTCAAAGCAGATAATTGTTATTTATAATGTGTTGCAAATGCAAATAAGCAAAGATTATGTTCAGCTTACACCGAACTGTTTAACGTCTAATTTAATTATGAACTGAAACGAGTCAAATTCTCAATAAGTTATGGTCACTTCGTTCTAAGAGCAAAGGTCATATTGTATCTTACAGTTGCAATTACACAAAAATTATGCAAATCAAAACCTCTTGTTATTATTTTACTAATTATGAACGAAACCTGCACCAAATTCTAATCACATATAAACTAAGTTTTAACAAAAAAAATCTCCTTCACGTCCTAATAAAATTTTCAAGATTTTTACTAAATGAGATTTTGTAAGATATATATAAATACCGGATTCATGACAGTCTGCTGCAATCATAAGAATAAAGTTTTCAAATCTTCTAAAACTCTAGTCTTTTTGTCGTCTCTTGAGGATGAGAATTTTCCAGGCGGAGAACAAATATTTCTTTCGACATCAATGCATTGATTTTCTTGATAAATCGATTGCAAAATGATCTCCTTAGAAACTCCGCGTTTGGAGGAAGTGTTGAGCAAGCTCCTAGATCTTCAAATGGCTGAGAATCAATGTCAATGTAGGGGAACTACATACGTCATGGTCACAGAATAATAATAACCGTGAGAATTAAATCGCTGCACATGGACGTTGGGCTCCCCAAAACAAAAGAAAGAATTTAATTTCGTTAATTATCGTCCGACACGTCCGTCCAGATTAGGTTAAACTTACTGGAATGAAAATATTTGAATTAATATTCCTTTGCCTTTTGGAGAAAGTAACTTTACTAAAACGGGTTTGAACGACCGCCAGATGAGTCGAATTAAATTGATTCCAATGCTTATGTTAATCAAAAAAGTACAAGATCTGTATGATCTTCGATATATTGTTTTATGCGTTGTAAGCATGAGACAAAATCTAGTAGACACACTGCAATAGATGCAACGAAATTGAAAAATTAATACGAAAATTATTATTATCCGATAATTAATGAATATCAGTATGAAAATTACATATAAACAGAGAAAAAGAAAAAAAAAAAAAACGTTCTATGTGAGAGTAAATGAACATAAATTTTATAAAATGTTAGAATACATGACAGTTGACAATGACATGGCACCTGAACTTTAACAAAAAGAATTTTTCTAAATTTATTTAATTTCAATGTTAAATTTTTTTATTTGATTTAATTTTCGCAATTTTTTGTTCAACATTTAAGAATGAAAAACTTTTGATTTAATTCATTTATAGAGGCTACGAGAGAGAGACTAAATTAACCTCGTGCTAACTAATAGCACAAGATCTGCCATATATCTGTGCACATATCTTTAAATAAATAGGTAACTAGGGAATATTCATTATTGTATCTCTGCTATTATTACAATAACACGAACAACAACAACAACAACAAAAAGCAGAATGTAAAAAAAAGCCTAACAAATCAGTGGATAATTGACAAATCAACATAAGAATAGAAAAATAAGCGATTTTTTGTTCTTGCTGTTATTGCTGTTGTTGCTATTCATAAACACAACAAACGCGCTTAGAGTAGATCCATTGAGAATAATCTCACTAATGCATTATTGTCATGATGCACAAATGTTGATTATTATCATCACTGTTACTATCATTACTACTATTATTATTATTGTTATTATTATTATTATTAAATTGTAACATTATCATATACACACAAACACACAATCATACATTATTAGCCTAACAATGGCATATCATCGCGTCATGTGCTCCATAGGCTGCTACTAATAATGACTATTTTGTTTAGTTAGTTCTTACATAAGTGCGATATTAATTTATACTTAGTATAGTTTTCGACTTTTTATCTCTGCCGATTTTTTTTCCATTTCTTTTTTAATATAATTTTTAAAATTCACACACATGCATGCACATGCAATGTATTTATATATCTTACTCTCTAGAGATTTTCATTTTCACAGCTCACTTTTATGAAGTATTGTATAGCCATTCCGTCGTATAGGTGAGCGCGAGGCTGGTAACTATTTAAATTATATTTTATTGTGGTTTTTTTTTTTTGTGCGGATAAATTTAAATTTATTTATTATTGTTAATACATTGTTTGATAATGAGATAATAGAATTTATGCATTTAATTGCTTAACTGCTAATCAACGCTAAGTTATGCGACAGAATTGACTTGGGACGGCGGGGAAGGAGCTTTCACGGAATTCGCTCTTACTTTCGAAAGTGTATAGCTTAAAGATCTTTTCAATCTTCGTAATAAATGCTACTGCTAGTTAATAAGTTCAAACGAAATTTGCCGGCCTCACTTTTTTGAAGGGAATCCGTAAAGCAAGCATACAGTAAAAGCCTATAATAAGCATATTTTTAGAATTTTTCTTTTTTTGATTCGGAAGGAAGGGTAACCGACTGAAATATGAGAGGTAGTTATAAGGCGTGCTATTGACCATTGGCAATACTACAGCCACCATTGCGGCGAGTTGTGTTCAAAGGAAAAGGCTGCCCTGCAAGCGGTATAACTGGTGCAAAAAAAAAATTACAAGATCCCTCACTGCCCCTTCTGTCTGCCAATGTTTTCTCGAGAGAATAATAATTTAAATTACAATGTAAAAAACGCGACCGAATATTTTTGGAGTCGCGCCACCTTCCCGACGAAAAGGCATTTAAATGTTTGAAATTTTATATATTATTTTATTAAGTGTTGTATTAATTAAAGCCAATGCCGAAAACTGCCTTTCTAAGTTCATTTATGGTACCTTCCACATTTCCTCCTCCTCATTCCTTTTCTTTTCGCATATTTTACACTTCATATGTTGTACCTGATTATATAATTTTAATACCTTGGCAGAAGCTCGAAGAAGTCTCTTATCTCCCCTACGATTATCTCGCTGAAACTACATTAAAATATTTTCGTTTCGAAATATTCTTAAATGAACAAGAACAAGGACGTCTGTTAGCATCTTAGAAGACTTAGTAATCAACAAGTAAGACATTAGGTTCCAACCTTACGCAGGGACTTAATTTGATTCAGGCAATCTTTTCGAAGTGAGTGGAGAAGAGCTCAAACTTTCAAGGAAAAAACACCTTTCAGGTGATGATTTTTTCGCCGTCGTTCCCTAGAAGGTTCAATAGATGCTCTATTAAGCCCATAAAAATGAAATTTGTTTCTGAAAAAACTTACACTGACTTTCCTCCTTAACAAGAAGTAGTGGGTTCAAGCCGGCTAACGTTTTTTATGATTCCTTACACTTTCAATAACGAACTGCCAAATATGCGATATTTTCAGAGAAATCATTACCTGAAACCATATATATTGTATTTGCTGGCTACACTTTTAGTGCCCTTATTTCTCAAACGATTGACTCTCCACGATAGCTTTATAATAACGTATTCTAATAAAACATCTAAAAGTTTTCTGATTGATTGATTTAAATTGACTTTACAGAGGGCTTTTAAAAGAGTTTTTTTGTGCTTCTTCTCCTTCACATATATAAATACAATCTCTAGACATAGACTCAAAAAGGCCATCTAAAGAAAAGAATCTTTTTATTTGCAAGAGGTGCAGCATTTTCGTTTGGTTTTTAAAGTAATTATTAAAAAAACTTTGCTTCTATTTATTAACAGGTCTTCCGTAAGAAAATTGGAGAAAATGACACATCATTTTATGCTGTTACGTCAGCATTTTCCCTTACAATATATTTATATATTATTGTAATACAGATAGCATGCATGCTAAGGTTATTAATAATAACTTACAATTTTCATGCAATTAATCAGAGAAGCGCTTTCGAATTACATTTCCATTCAATAACGACAAACGAGCAGATGCACTCAGTAGCATGTAAACAAGAAGTAGCATGTAAAGTACAGAATTTTAGTTCTTCATCTACTTTTTCTTACATTGAGAATGACAAGAAAGGTTGACCTTTCCATGCAGGAATAGATTGCAAATTTTCAAATGAATCGGGAATTCATGTACTTGTGAGGACTTTACAGACGAATCTCTTGCAAAGTTTAATGCAACGACTTTTTCTCAATTTTTCAATTGTAGGGTAAGTGTCAGTTAAGTTCACTCTACATAAATTGCGGTTTACTACAATCTGATTATATTACCTTTTAGTTGCATCATCGGTAATTGTTTGGTGACGCTTTAATTGATGGGCCTCGGCCTGAAAACCTCCCTTTTAAGGTATGATTATTCTAATAAGCTTGGCTAACTAAAATTGCTTGAAGTAAAAGGCAACAAATCGAGCGATACGGTGTAAATACATTATATAAGGGAGAGCTGTGAATAAGAGCTATCTTCCTTTAAATTATGCGATGTTCACGTGATTTCTGTGAGCATGCTGTGAGCATGCTCTCTATTCACCATTCCTCTGTGAAAGATTACACGTGAACGCGTTCAAATTGCGTTCGAATAGGAGATGAAGACAAGTTTCTCATAAAATCGTGTAAAACGATAAAGATCGTGTATCTGAAACCGGGTAAATCGAACCCATTTTTTTTGTTTTTTGCTTTTTATTGCTTTTTTTAGTCATTAACTGATCATAAAATAAAAGTAAAATATATTAAAAAAAAAAAAAATAAAACATAAAATGACAGTTTAATCATAGAAAACATAAAAATGGCAAATCGTTTAACTTGTGAAATGAAAAATATATGACATAAAAAAAATCAATTTTATAGAAATTAAAAAAGATACTTTTCTCTCAAACTATAAGAAAAAGGAAAATAAAAAAAAAAAATGATTTCGTTTGTTTCTTGACAACAAGACATATATCATAAGTGTTGGGAAAACATTTGATATTGTGATAAGCATAAGCAGATACGAAAGCAAAATTGCATCATAAAAGATCGCAAATGTTGTAGAAAAGTAAAACGAGTAGAGTTTAAGGCGGGGCCCAGGTGTATTACAGAAAGAGTTAATGTTGCATAATGATTTTGCTGATAAACGCAATGTTACAGCATTTATCTGCGGCATCAATCAACTGATGAACATTCAGTGTTTTTACTTTTTTGTTAGTGCTTTCGCAAAATGGACAAAGAGTTGCAAAAAAGTTTCTTTAACTGAATAAAAAAAAACATTTTCAAAAATAGTAGAAAAAAGGCGAGTGCACTTTTAAAGAATTTGCACGTCTAGGTCCTGATTTCGATGAAATTTTAGAATGTTTTTAAAATTATATTTATTATTATTATACTTATTCAAGGTCCTACTCTTATCCAACTCATGACGTCATCTGAATTGCTTACGCGTTAAGATGACAAAACAGTTTTCACTATTTTTCAACTGATGACGTTAGCAAAACTTCTTCCAAAATGTTGGTAGGGTGATAACTCACCTACGTAGAAACACTAGAAGCAAACTTACAATTCATTGTATATACCAGTGTTGGTGAATACTTTCAGAGATAGTTTTTCTTGATTTTAGTTTTCTTAACTGGAGGAATAATTTTCCCCTAATACATACAATAACGAGAATTTATTCATCATCCCGATAAGTTGCAGAAGAAGCTTAACTATAGCTGGACACTTCGAATTGAGTTAGAGTTACAGGGTAAGATGCTTATTAGGTCTGCATTATAAAGTTTATTGAAAAACAATGAGCGTTGTTCAGTTTCTTCGTAAATGATCTTCGGAATGATGATGGCTGCGTTTTTTTTTTGTACATGTCGGTGATACCTCTTTGCTTTATAAGCATGAAGCAAATAATTTGCATTCGTTCCACACAAATCTTTGTTACCTCCTGACTGATGGTTAATATGCTTTGCATGAAGTCCAGCATGACTGAAGCCTAATCCTTCAATTCTTTCCCTGCTGGATCATTTAAGTTGAATATATAATAAAACCATCTGGCTATTCTATTGATCTTGTGCATTCAATCCAATGTCTTGGCGTAACCCTTGATGGCAAACTCAACTTTGGCTCCCACATTGACAATGCCTCTGATAAAGTTACGCTGCGAAAACTGTATCCAGATCTTTAGAAGAAAATCGAATGCATTTTTAATACTCGAATTTTAATTCATTTGCTGCTGCTAGGAATTAATGATTACGGAATTTATGGAGTAAAATGATTACGTCAGCAGCCTTGTAGTTGACTTGTACACTCACTTATATTGAAATTTCTCTTTGCACATGAAACGTATCTATGAAACTGAGTAATAGACCCATAGCTCTACAGCTACTTAGTAAATAACGTGGCAATGAAATTAGAAAATAATGCGAATCAAGGGATTTAATCTAAATCGCGTTTCATTTCTTTTTTCTTTTTTTTTTTTTTTTTTTTTTTTTTTTTTTTTGTTATTCTCG
>KK502481.1:646620-683303 GCA_000688735.1 Glossina austeni | reverse complement strand
TCACTCTATCGATGCTTCCATAGAACACAGCGTCCTTCTGCATTCCGACTGCTTACAAGTTCATGTGTACGCATTTAAGCAAATCGCTTAAATGATTTCAATCTCGGAATGCTCAGATATTGTTAAACCATTTTTTAGCTGGTGCTTCGATCACAAAATAGGTAAAGTTTCCCACTAGTCTACCCAACATTTAAGGTTTTATCGAAGTTGAAAGTCGACATGCTTCACATAACTTCTCCTAATACGATTTTTCGTTTACTTTCCTCAATAAATATCGAAAAATTGTATATCGTCACCATTTAAGTGCGCACTTCCATTCGAGCCCCTACGTGGGAACGGGCTCAAGCAGTCCTAATTGAGAAATATAGAAGCTTTTTGACGAAGTCTCTCATTTTTTTCAACGTGGAGTATTAAAAATTCGTCTTTGTTACCGGGCAAGAGCTTACTTTCCATAAGAACCCTTATAAGGAATGGAGTCAAAAAATTTCAACCATAAATCCAAATTTCCGTTAATTTCCGTTAATCATTATAATATAAGCCAATTTTCACCGTGATATACTGAAACCTAGAACTAGAAACTATTATATGGAGAACTAGTCAAAAAATTAGCCCATCCGATCCGAATTTTTCGCACGAATCTGATAAACCGGAGTACTACTACTCTGCTATTTTTGTCGACAAATTTTGAGAATCGCTTGTTTTTAGAGGGTGGCCGCAAAATTGTTCGCTCCAATCGATTTTCAATGCAGTTCATTGGTAGACCAAGTGAGGGCACGAAGCTCATCAGAATATATATAAAATAGCGATTTGCTGGTCAAGCACTAAAATATATGTATGGACAGACAGACCGACAGGCGTGCGAACTTAAAAGTATTCAAAAAATGATGTTCTGACAAAAGGTGGAACTACCTTAAGTCATTCTGAATGTAAAGCACATCCGCACTAACTTAATACACATCATAACGCAAATGTGGTAGGGAATAAAAACATGCCTATGAGATATTCCGAAGCCTTAAACTTCTTATTCCCAAAAGACGAGTTTTTAAAACCGGAAGCAACACGTTTAAAGTCCACAAATTATTTAAATATTTTTTTTTCTTTTTTTTTAAGATATATAAGTAGAGGACAATCCATTTCGAGTTTCTCAAATTAATCGTGAATAAAACATAGTGTTGATTGAGATTTGGATCAAATCTTTCTTTAATATATTATTTGAACTTTGACATAACTTGTGGAGTACAATACATATGTAACAATGAATCTATGACTACATTTCGCGCATGTGGGCTGAAGCTCGTATTTTGCTAAGTAATTTCGCAAATAATAATTATTACGAATACGATGTTCCTCAAGGAGTTTTACGGGTCCAAAAGCAACTGAGTTTTTGCGGCAAAAATTATATGGCGTCGACTTGGATAATATGTAGTACCACATGTCGGACATTTCCTGACAAAATCAACTCCAATGATGCGATGTGCAATATGCGATATAACTCCATTGGACTTTTTTTTGGGCATTAGCTTACTCCAATTCACCACAAACCCTCAATGGTCGTGTTCATCAAGCTTTGTCGTGGTATTGGTGAAATAAGAGCATATTTTTATGGGAAAGTTGCAAAAATTGTCGCAGGTAAAAAAAAAAGGACTCATATTGTATATATGTGATCCGTTATATACATAAAAACCTTCTGTAATGTTGTCATCCTTTTCTTCTTTCCTAATGAGTGACAATGAAGGCGTTGTGCTACGCGTAGGGTAGAGTAATAGACATTTGGCTGGAGACTTTGCGACAAATTCGACTTTAGAGCTTTCATTTTATAATTTCTATTATTAGCGAAGAGCGGCAACTCTATCTGATACAAACCCTTTGTTTTGATTCGCGTACACATATACGCACGCACATGAGTATATGCGATAAGAAAGTCATCGAAGAAGACAATACACCGCACGGGTCTTAACGGTGCACACAACAAAGTATTAGCGAGTAAAGGCGAGTTTTTTATTATATGTGTATGTCTACATGTGTGTAGTTGCTTGAAAATTATATGCACACGATTTAACACAAAACGATTGTTTTTTATAATTTATTTGATATTGTTTTGTTCTCGCATTTAAAAATAAAACAAAAACAGCAAAAAAAAAAAAAAACATTGATTTTCTATGTATTCGCTAATTTTCTTAAAACGCGAATAATGCTTACATTTTTTCTTTTTTAATGGACATGAAAAACAAAAAAAAAACCTTATTATCGATTATTTCGACTTAATGTGCATTGTTGTTGCTTTTTTTTTTTATATTATTTTGCTAACATAATTACATATTATATGTGCATATATATATATATATATTAAGTAAGAGAGGGAGAGGGTGATGGAGAGAATGCCTGGCAGGGGTGGTAACTTATTATGATGAAATTTTGCGTGTTAAGCACGCTTTACACAAGAACAATATAAAAGTGTGTATATGAATATGATTATAAAGCACTCATATACTTATGCACATGCATTCAGGTTCATTACACACTAGTTAAGCATATACTTGCATACACACTTGCATTCTATCTATATATATATGCGCAGGTTTAAATGAGACAAGAAAAAAAAAGAAAAGAAAAGACATCATAAACATCGTTCACGAGCAAACCAAACCACCCTTTGTGACTTCAAAAATAGTATTTCTTTTGCTGTATTAACCTAAATGAGTTGCGCCAATTTGAAATTGTTAGTTACGCATTTGAAAAGAAGGCGATTCAATACCAACATCGGCGAAGACCTTCCTCACTTTCGGGCTTTCAATGGCCCTATTGATAATCAAAGGGCTCGCAAAAAAAATAAACCGATCAGACTAGTGGACTCAAAGCTAGAGTACTGACAACGTTGCATATCTCAACGACACGACACGAGTTAACGAAAACAACGTCGAAGTCTGTAGATTATGAGGACCATATTAACCTCTTAGCTGCAGCTGCTTACGAAACGGTAATTCACTTATTTTTGCTCATGCGTTTCGAACATTTTCGGGGCATTAACTCGTCCCTAACAGATGGTTCTAGTAGCGAAAGCCACGCGTATACAAATCAGTTTTGCAATATGCTAGACTGGTAAGGAATGATAGGGAATGATAAAAAACGCCTCCTCTGAATTGCTTTTCTCTTGGTGAAGGTGGGCAGGCAAGACGACAAGTGAATTGATGGCAATAGTAAAGAGATGCTAGGTATCACCCACTAGATTAGACTAACAGGTTCACCTTCACGTTCTCTCTTCGGGTGTGGCAATTGTATATCGTCCAGGTACACTAACAGCTGCTATAGATCTCTTAATACGTTCACCTTTCACCAAGCTATAAGGCAGCCTTCACGGGTTATGTATATCATTAAAGACTAAACGAACGTTAGCGCAGTCAAGCATTGTTTGTTTAATGTATTTTTCCAAAGAAAATAAATTGAATTTTGTAAAGAAATAAAGACATAATTTAATAAATATTTTGCTGCTTCGAACGGACCAACGAATATTTTATAGGTTTCCAATCTGAAATTCTTTTATTTTTATTTATTTTGAATTAAAATCAGATTTATAACACGCCAAACAGTAGCCAAAGAACAGAAACAGAAAAACCTGAGAAAATGTTCGGTAAAAAAAAAAAGAAAAAAAAAAGAAAAAAGAAACCTGATAAAAGTGACGCATAAGCACGTTTTAGGCCATAAATACGAAACACTTTTACACACATACCAGTCGTGCATGTACATAGAATGCATCAAGTTTTATATGGCAGGCTTGATACAATACGTGCAGCTTTTTTTCTTCTTTTTTTTTTTTTTTTTTTTTTTATTTTTTGTATAAAGGGTATGAAATAATAATTTATTAGGATCGCGTGCATTGAACAGTTTATTAAATTAAAAAGCAAAATCAGTATAAATATAAAAAATATTGGTTTTAAATTAAGACAAATGTGTATTAGCATGTGTGCTGGTCTCCTGTAAAAGACAGACATAACGATTGATTTTTATTAAATGCAAAAAATATTAAACTTTAATTAAAATTTTTAAAAACAAATTTTTCTTTTTTTTTTTTTTTTGCTTTTCCAAAATAAAATGTAGATAACATTAAGATGTGTAAGGAACCCCCGGAAAAAAGACAAAAACGAAATAAGTTAAAACAAATAAATTATTGAACCTTATTAGACTTCAAATATTTCTTCAGTATATAGAAAAGAAGGATTTTTAGATTCACTAGTAATTTCGAAAAAGTTTTGATTTACCGAAGCACCCAACCATTATCGAAGCCTAAGGCCTCAAAGCCTTTTTCGAGCAAGTTAGAAAAAGGATCATTTGAGGAATCCGATGTTCCTCAGAACTCTGAATGTGTTAACGATATGATTTGCTAAGCCTAAGGGTATGTTACTTTTTCGATGCTTCGTAAATATGCAATGCTTTTAAGAGCTATAGGCCCTATTAGTTTATCATTGCGAAATGGAAGTTTACATGCCATGTTACGCTTTGGTGTTCCCTTGCACGTAGTACAGATAGTATTTATTTCTTAAAAACAGTAAGTAAGCGATGAAAAGTAAATTTTGCTTACAAATAAAAATTAAAAAAAGGTTTGAAAATCTTTCCGAATTTCGAAGTCGTTCAAAGTTTACGCTAATCAATAAACTATTAACTTCATAGCTTTAATTACAAACAATTACATGACATTACAAACATTTTCCTAATATGGAAAGTAGGACAAATTGGAATCTTTCGCTCTACAATGTACCTTTAATTAGTTTATCATGCGACTTAATCAGCGCATTTGTTCAATTTTAATCTCCTTTGGATTTCAAACCTTTTTTAGCAAATGACTTAAATTTACAATTATTTTTCGAGATACGAATGCACCCAAATTTCAAATTTTTTTTACCAAATGACTTAAATTTGCAATTATTTTTCAAGTTACGAATGCACGGTACAAAAGCCCATGTCGTACGTTTATTGTGCCTGATTTTTCTCTTTCTCTGTTATTGGTTTTGCCGTTAGCGCGATAGATTTTAGACTCTGATCTCAATCATATGTGAATTCTCATGCCTGGTATATATCGCCTCACAAATTACGTCTGGGTTTTAGTGCTGACTAGGGAGAGAGTTCGTTATCACATTTCAAACATCGGCGTCCAGTTGGTAATGGTTTAGAAAACATAAGCTCACGTTTACATTATGAGCTTCATGTTTAACATTAGACACGTATTCAGCTTCATTTTTCTCTTTCTTTGCCTTAAATGAGACCGATAAATATTTGACTTTAAAGTTATATTTTTGAAACCACTCTATGTAGCAATTTGTTTTTTCGTTTACAACGTTCCAGATGAAAGGAAAGAATCCAAAGCAAACGAGAGTTACCGCATGGCAAAGTAGTTAAGCCTAGTGGCTCTCAAGTTGGCATATCCGGGCTCATTGCGCAAAACAGTAGACCGTACCTTAATAACGATTGGCATGTGATCGTAACTATTGAGCATGTTACACCTATATCGAGCATCTGCTCAAAAAAAAAAAAGAAAAGAAAAGAAAAGAAAAGAAAAGAAAAGGGAAACACGGTTTTCCTTCTTGTTCATTAAACATTTCCTGACAGAAATCCCGTCAAAAATATGATCCAAGTTTTTGTAAAACGACTATTATTGTTTTTTCTTGGTTGCAAATAGAAAAAAATCGGTACAAATTAGTCTCTCATTCGGGAGATTTCTTAAACACACACAGAATGCTTTCATGGTTAAGTACCTAGAATTTGAAGCAGATTTAATGTGATAGTAGTGGCGTGGTATTCCTAAAATCTAACTCGTTGTTTGAAGCTGTTCGCAATGAAGTCTTTTGCGGGCTTATGTCAAATCGTTCTGGCATATGTTATATGTCATTACCTCGGACGGTTAGCAATCCTTGCTTTAACAGCAAGAACACCCTTCTACGATTTACGTTTACATGTATTGAGTTGAAAGAAGAAGAGAAAGCTGCCGCAGGTGACTTTGTCTCGATAGCTTGAAACTATAGCCAACTCTTAGGAAACCGATAGCGATAAACGCACTCGCCACATATATTTTTCATTATTTTAGTCGAACGAATGGCACCATTAAAGAAAAAATTCATTAACATAACTAAGTATCGGTCATCATATTAATGAATGGCAACAATGTTGAGGCAAAAAAAGTTTCCCGTGTATTTTTCTTAAAATTACACGAGCAATATTTTTCAACTATTCTCGCAAATTGATTGATATTTAACAAAATTGTTGCTGACCAAGCAAGCAAGCAGATCATGACGAAGACGTGCGATGCAAAGCGAAAAGAGAGAGAGAGAGAGAAGCAAACATTAATTACACGAAATGGCCTCACTAAGCATGAAACGCCACACAATCACTAAACGAGAAACCGGTGTAATTAAACTCATTTACCTGTGAGCGTCGATGTTTATGCCTCTATCAAATGCACAGGTGTATATGCTCAATTATTATCATAAATATATTTTTTATGCTGAAAGTATGACAACTTTCTACCGATACTTATTTTAACATGAACCGAAAATTAATCATATTTTGTGCTCAATGTAAAAGCAAAGTCATCAACAACGGCGATCATTAAGCGTTGAACGTCATCAACTATCTATCATAACCACTGATAGCAAGACAAAATTATAATTGCTTGTAATATTCTAAGCAAAATTCATGTAGAAATTTGATGCACTGATATACTTTGCTCAACATCCTTTCAGTTGTTAAGTCAATCGCCATTAAATAAAAAAATATTTTGTTTTAATTTTATCTTGACACTGTTTTATTAAGATTCGTTCGTGTTCGCATTCGCGTTCGTATACATTTCGTCTCATTCTCTTTCTCTGTGATTTAAGATGAGTAGTAAATTAATAATGAAATTAAATTGCAATCAAGTTTTGGTTGCTGTTGTTTGGTAAAATGGGCGTTTTTCTCTTTTCGCTTCTCCAATTTTCACAAACATTAATTCAAACGATAGTAGCAAGAGCAAACAGCAACAGCAACAGCAACAGCAACAGTAACACCAGAAATAACAGTCATAGCAGCAACAGTAGCTGCTTTCCTAACAGGAGTTAAGTAGTCAACAATTTGTTTTCTTTTTTTCTTTCTTTTCTCCTCCTAACCATTATAGTTGTTGCTCTGCTACATTCTTAGGATAAATTTATAATAATAATGAAACAACTACTACTAGAACAACAATAACAACAACAACAACAACAACAACAATAATAATAATAACAACTAATACAAAAAAAAAAAAAAGAAAAAAATTTATATATAAAAAAAAGTTTGCATTTATTAGGTCAGTTTCTTCTCTGGCAAAATTTATGCCTGCCTGTCTGCTTGTCTTTTCATTGCTTTAAGTGAAGCTATAATTTACTTTCTCATTTATTTTTTCATTTTATTTTTCAACCATAATTTTAATAGAAAATTTCATGTAATTATGTTTAGCAGGAAGTTTGACAAGTTGCAAGTTTGTTAATCTAACTGTAAGAGAAGCGATAAGATGTTATATGACCATTTAATTATATGTTATCCGGCATTTTAATTAAGTTGTTTGAAAAGCTCTAATTTTTATAAGCGAAATACATAAATATTACTCACATTAAAGACACATACATACACATACGCATTCAACAGCAAATGTAATCTACACGTGTTCGTTGTCTTATCAGGCTTTCAGGCTTACGAGTTCTTTCACAAATAATTCGAAATACACAATACGATTGAACAGTAAATTGGATAATTATATATATATATATATATATATATATATATATATGCGTAGACTTTTATATGCGTAGTATTTGGTATTTACAATTTTCCGCCATTGAAAAAGATCGGACATAGGGATAGGATGAGGCGTTATTATACGATACATATACGATATATTTTATGTATATTCGACCGCTAGGTTGGATTATCATTATTTCAATTAGTTCACGATAGAAAGGGCTAAGGGAAGCATAGGATCGAATAGGGAAACATAAGAAAACTAAAGTCACCATGCAACGAAATAGAATAAGAAGAAGATATTTCATCTTCTTACACTTTTCAAAACACAGGGTGATAGGGGAGAGGTTAGCATAGAATAGGGGCGAGAATGGAGTAGAGCTGAATAAAATAAATAAAAATGAAACAAAAATGTAGAAAAATAAACGCACAGATGCACAGGACAATAGGTGTTAGGTTAGTGGGGGCTGTTAGTTTCCCATTTACTTTCATTACATTTTATATTACAAAGCTGGAACATTTCGGTATTTAAAAATGATTTTAAACTAACGTTAAGTATAAAAAAAAGCTTAACAGAAGTTCCCTTCAAAAATATAAAAAAATATGTTTATATACAAAAACTTGAAAATACCGGAATATTCTCCACTTAAAAGTAATCATTTTATAGAAATTAATTCAAACAATTATTAGCCGGTATAGCCACCACTGTCCTTAAAAATAGCTCCGATTCATTCAGGCATAGACGAAATAAATTAAGACCGGGTCTCTATTGGGATATTGCAGCAGAATATTTTAATGCAATTCCTTTTTCTTGCTAAAGGAAGCTTCACCTCAAACCTCTTCAAAAGTTTTAACGAGGTCGGGCGATTAACGCAAGCTGTGATCCCGCAACCAGGCTTTCTTCCAGTTGCATAAGCGTTGCAGATCATAATCCTGCTGAAATGTCCGTACAAGTGGCATATTTCTTACGGCATGCGGTGAGATTACACCATTGGGCACCAACAAGATTTTATATACAAAGCTATCGATAGTGTGTTCTATGAGATGTATCAGACCTACACCTTGCCGAGAAAAGCAGCGTCATACCATAAGATTTCCGCTTCCATGCTTCATTCTTTTTCAGTTAATCTAATGTCGAGTTTGTTTGCTTTTGGCCGACGTACATTCCTTGCAGCATCATTACCAAACAAATTTAATTTCTGGCTTAATTCGTGGCTCCATCTTTTGTTCGCAACTTTGAAGAGGATGCACTGTCCTGCTAAGAAAGCCCTCAAATTTTTACTGCAAGAACTAGGCCACGTGGATTTCCCCGAAATTATGTTTGGATAGTCTTGCGACATCTAAAAATGTTTCGTGGGCTTTGTGGAGCCTACAATTTTTTATAATTTCTGTGGTATAGAACTGAAAAATACCCCACGCACCTATATTTCTGTCCACCTATGTATATAAAATATTAAACTAAAATACAACAGAATCGAATAAAGGGAAAGTAAAATAAAATAGAACCGAGCAAAAGGAAATAAAATAGAGTAAAATGAAATAAGAAAGAATTGCATTGAGTAGAATTATGAGAAATTGAATTGAAGTGAAATGTTTTGAATCAAACTGAGATCAATTGAATTATGTTAACTTGAATTGAGTTGAAATATTTTGAATTTAATTGATTTAAATTGAATCGATCCGAATTGAATCGTATAAAATAAGTTTAAATTGAATAGAAAATATAGGGAATATAATATAAAATAATCGGGAATATTAGAATAATACGATAGAAGATAAGATGTTAGAGCGCAGGTCGGATTAATATGAAAGGACAGACAGAATATGAAAGGTAAAACAGAATACTAAAAGTAACTATACGATATTAAGAGTGGGAATACCTTAAGTTAGAATAAAATAGAATACAATCCAATAGAGTATAATAAGATAAAAGAGGCCACATCGATAAACAAATATATCAAATATAACTAAGAACTTAGGAAAGCTAGGGGAGGACTGATAGAAAGCAAAAACATAGTATGGCAACATACCTTCTGGAATTAATATTTTTCTATATATATATTCTTCGTTTTTGTGCTGACGTTGTTCTGCTGTTTCGTATAATAGCATAGACAACTATCCTCGTTCCACTTACTTTAATAAAGGACTTGATAAATTTGCAGGTACCGTTTCGTTGCTCAGATTTTATTAAAAATAAAACTCTAATTTAATAGGCGACGTAGAAAATATGCTAATCTTTTCTTCATTTAGTTAATCTGTGGCTTTTTTTAACAATTTAGTCAAATCTTCAATTAAAGATTTTTTCCGGAGTTCTTAACTTCATTTAGAACATCAGCACTACGTGGTATGCTGCGACATAGCTCAACTCAGTGATATTTTTGATTATGCAACCGTTGCAGTTGCAGCCTTGTTATTACGGCAATACATACTGCATTGCATCTGCAATGCTGAGGGTTTCATATAATTATTATACTCCGCAGTAATTACTGCACTGTTGTTAATCGAATGTTGCAATGTTTTTTTTTTTTTGGGTTTATATTTCCAAAATGCTCTTAAATATGAAGAAATAAATTTTCTTTTAAATATTTAAAATTTTTCCCTACAAACTTTCTACAAAAATTGCATTTGGGAAAATGGTGGGTTGATCACTTCCATGTATAACATAACTTGTGGCCGCACAAATCCATTTTCTGCCATGACGCAGGATGAATAACAAACGACTTTACTTCACTACACCAAGAAACAAAACTGATACGTCATTAGCCAAAATATCAATCAAAATAAGAATTAATTCGAGCGGGATTTTTATGTCTTCTTCGAAAAGATATGGTATCAAAACAAATCATAGAATTCCTTGCTTGCAAGAACTGAGAGTACAAACAATCATTTTTTAAGTTTGCTTATGCAAGCGATCTAAAAATCGAAGACCTTCTCATAGATTTTTTACTCTCAATGACAGCTCCTTCTAGAATCTATGCAATCATTGATTTTTTTAAACATCTAAACGTCCTTTTGCTTACATATTATTCTAAACTTTTTTCATACTCTAGTAAATTAATATAAAGTTTTCGAGAATAAAGATGTAAAGAATTTCATATATTTACTAGAATCACATATAAAAATAAATAAAGCAGGTAAAGTTCTACATACATACATATCTTTCCCTCCCTTTCGTTTTTATAGCGAGCAATCATTTTAGCATACATGCATACTAACCGGTCATGGCCTTGGTAAATTGGTATGATATACATTCAAATGTCTGCATAGCTGTGTAACTAAGTAAGTGTGTGCATAGACGAAGATACGTACAAACAAGAATACCTGCATAAACGATTTAATCTTGGCCTCTGCTCCTTCTCTGCCCTATTTGCTTTCTCTCTCTCTCTCCTCGTCATCCTTCGGACCTCCTCGCTTACGATAGTTACGAAACTTGGAAATCCCTTCTGCGAGGGGACGAGCTTAAAAAGTTATTCTTCCGCCTTCACTTTTCTCGATTTGACCAAAAAACAACAAAAAAAAAAAAAAAAAAGAAAAAGAAAAACAAACAAACAAACATTACGAATAATTCAAGTTGTTGCAACATTTACAGTTTTCTTCGACTTTTTGGTTAAATACAGTAATCAAGTAGCAATACTTATATGCAGGGGTGAATGTACGAGAGGATATTTTAGAGAGGTATGAGAGAATTGAGAATGTTTGTGCCCCTCCACACAACTAACTGACCGAAGGCCTCTCCTCGTTCTTACATGCACTGCAATAATGCTCCTCGTACTGAAGGACTCTACCGGCTACTCATTACCGACAATGAGTTTTGCATTTAACATGCAATATATTCATTTCCTTACAACTCACCAGTAAACACGCATATATATGTATATATACATATATATATATATAAACATATATATATATACCTTCGATGTATGTGTGTGTTTTGTGTATATGTATGCAAACAAATAACAAACTTTCCATTCCTGTAAAAGCATAAGCAAGTCTACTTAATCAGTCCGTACGTACGTACGTACGTACGTACTACTCACCCATAGACCGTAAAAAAGTGCAAGCTACACTGTACAGCGGTGTTCTCCCTCTCTTGCGATCGTAAGAATTCGAATATACATATTTGGGTTTATGTATGTGTGCATGCACGAATGCATGCATACATGCATGTAAGTAAGTACGTGAGACTATGTTTTCTTATGCGAATATGTGTGCATATGCGAATAACAGATTGTAAATGTGCACATATATGACTGTTAAAAAGACATTGTTTGTTACTATACAGACATAATATCAATGTAGTTATTGTTTGTGGCGTTCATTGCTGTTGTTGACGTTGTTGCAGTATAAATAAATGTATGTGTATTGTTACGTACGTGTTACGAATTGTATGCAAGTGTTTCAGGGCGCAAAAGGATAATTAATGAAATTAATGCTTTAAGTATGAGTTTTGTGTGTTCATTTAAAGAAAACTTCTTCTAGTACTTATATGCCGACATACATAAATGCACATTCAAGTATTATGTATCGTATGTATGTTACATATACTTGTTAGTTAGAATTTGTGTATAATACAGAAAATATATTCGATAATGTTTACATAAATGTAAAATTTCTCTAAAATTATTACAACTTAGCCGTAACGGTTGAAAGTGTGAAAAGGAAGTTTTGTACGTTTTAAGTTTAAATTTTTGGGTGTGTTTCGCTTTACCGACTGATAGAACGGTGCAATGATACTCGAGTTATACTTGTTGTGTGATATTGAGCTCTTTTGCTACTAATTTGTAGCTCTTTTCATAAAATTGTATTTTCCAGTTGATAAAAGTTTACTTTAAAGCGTGTTGCTGAGAAATACTGAAATTATTCTCTTCTCTCTTAATTAATTTCCAGAATTAAGCGGTTTACCGGTTTGAAGCGTTTGACACAATTCTTTTTTACGCCATTCCGTACTCCAATTTTTTTTTTATTTATTTTTTTTTTACTTTATTCAGTTAATTCCTTTATGTTATACTTCAGTCATACACTGACCTATTTCATACCGGTCTCTTCAAACTTTTGTGGTTGTATTGTATTCTGGCCTAGTGTTCTATGCAATTCGCAGTAACCGTCGTAGGCTACACTAGTTGATGGTATACTTTTCTCTAGTATTCTACTCTATACTACCATTTCATAATTCCCTCTTGTTCTTCTCTAGCGTATTCTTCCTTACTGCGTAGTGTTCATACTTTGACATGGAAGGTGTTCTTCCACTCTTTCCTATCGAGTTTTTGACATCTTCTATTCTATCTTCGCCTCATCCTTATGCCCTATTTTATTGTATTGGATTTTTAGCTGTTCAATATTCTCTATCCTACATTTCCTACTGTATATAATGTTGTCCCCCGGCATTTGGTGGAAAATTATTTCACGAAATTTCACTTTATTCATCAGCACAAGTCTCTTCAAAAGTGATTGAATCAGTCGAGCGGATGTCCAATATATATATATCTATGCCTTTTGCCAAGACCCTTGAAACAAGCTTCGGTTTTCAAAGTAACTTCATTATACGATCCGAACTTCCGCCTGTTTGATATTTGCAACTAAAAGTCATGGGGTACTAGATTTGGAAAAGGCTGCGTATGAACTAGTGTTTCGAACTTCAATTAACGCGATTGTGTGCTCGTGGTTGTCGTTGGCTTGATCATTCATGTTTGCGTTCAACTTTAAATGAAAAGACGATGGACTGTGTTGCTGAAGACGAGATCTATGTATTAATCATGGGAATTATTGACTGACATGTTCCTATAGAAAGCTTTCCAAATAATACAAAAATAAAAAGCATAAAATGCTGCACCGTGTGCAAATAGTGTAGAGAATCTTCTTGCACACTCTACCTTATTTTAAGTTATTTTGCTCTTTCTGCCTGTAGAGCCTTTTAATTCATCCTCTTCTGATCTTATTTTAACTGATGTAAGATCTCTATTATTATACACCTCTTTATACATCTCTTATATATATACCATCCGATCCTTGATTATACGATCTTCTATGGTACATTAATCCTACATTGTTCCGTCTTGTGAAAAGGTCAGGATTTTTTAGCCAATCAGATAAAAAAGTACAAGTACTACAAGAGAAGTGGACTTTATTTTTCCCCAATTTATACTATAATTAATTGTCTCATCCCCTTCTTACGGATGCCTAGCCTATCATATTCTCTTCAAATCCAATTGTTGAGTATTATAACGTATACTCACTCACCTATGCAACCGTATCCACTGCTCCATTACATTTTGAAATATTATGCTATTTGTTGTGTTGTTTCGCAGCTACATATGAAATGAGTTTGCAGCGATTTCGCAGAGATATGAAAATGAGCCTAACCTGACTGACCTGAATTAAAAAAGACAAAAANCTAAGCAATGTGACATATTATCTGGACCTCGTCATCGTAGTGGTGATGAAAACTTGCCCGTAATACATTTACTGATTTAAGTACTGACGAACGAACACACAGCCATCTTAATTGCACATAATTGCTTGCCAAGACTTTCATTCTTCTGCATATAGAAAAACTCCCATCATATTTTCATAGTAAGTCACTTATGTAGTTCTTATTGGTAGTGAATTTTCTTAACACATTTGTTATGATTAAGTGTATAAAACAAAACAAAAAAAAAATTAATTTTTGTATTTCTGCAACCAACACACATATGCGCATATGCGCGTAAATAAACATTAATATGTTTGGTAAAAATAGAAACTCTTTACGTGAGGAAGTAAGGGTTGTTGGATTCTTTCAATCAAGCTACAATTTTATAACCTTTTCCCAGTTTAAGGTTAGCTCAACAAAAGTGTCATATATGTACCCATACATATATATGGGTAATTCCGTACAAAATATTCAAATGATTTATTTAAAGAAATTTCAATAGAAATGGAAATAAATAACAAAAACAAAGAAGGAGGGCCAACAGCAGCGGTATGAACTTGCACGCTAACATTTCGGTACAAATTGTTTGATTGCAATTCCTAAAGAATATATATTGTTAGGTAAAACACGCCCTCTCGGGGTGATACGTTTTAATCCAAATCCAATCCAACATTATGTTCGCAACATAGAATAGTGATTAGATCTATTTACAAACGAATTATATATAGGAACTTATAATGCTTCTCTGGTCTTATCCATTCGAATGTTACGATTCCACTCTTTTGACTAAACTGACCTTGAGAACCGCAAATACTCTGCTTATCGTTTCATATATGAATTAGTCACCACGGCCACCGCTTACTTTTAAATGCGATACGATTTGCTGCTAGTCAACGCCAGATGCGCTGGTAGGTAAAGCATCATGAATTTATAATTAATTTTTACATTTTTCGAATTTCGTTTCTTAGAAAATCGGGTAATGTCTGTGCGGACATATTTCGTCAAATATATGATTTTCGTAATAATTTAGTTAATTATTGAAAATCCTTGCTGAAAAACTGGTGGAACTTGGTGTCAAAATTGTTGTTGACAGGCACTTATTGAAACTTTTTCATTGATCCAGTGTCGATGCCTAAAAAAGCAGTGAGTAAAGGAAAGTTGATAGCGAAGAGCGAAGCGGATAAAGTAACGTTACAGAGAAGCACAAAGAAACAGGAGTCAAACCGTTTGGTGGAAGTCATTGAGTCAAGACCTAAAATCGTGCTGTCGTCGAGTCACGTTGCAAAATCGCACATTCGTCAAGCCTTTGTTGCTCACATTTATTAATTCTTCATATTCGGTTAATCGTGAATTTGAATTGCCTTACAATAAACATTAGCCTAATACCTTCAACTCAGATAATGAAGACATTATCGTTTTTTACATATATCTATAACTATCTCCTTACGTCAGTATTAAAATGATCAGATGATGAAGGAATTATAAAAGCGACCTGGCAAATATAAACAATTAAACATCACTTCGATTGACATTAATGTTTGAAGATTTTGTTTTTCTGTAAAGTTAAAGGTTGTGTTCGTTATGCTTCTTTGAAACTGATTTGTAACGGCTTAACTTCCGCTTAAACGAGAAACCATTCTGCCACTCAAGGTCGTATGAGAAGTGAAAGAAATTATAAAAGAGAAATTATAAAAGTTTGCTAATCTTTGTAAGTCAAATTTAAACCACGCCTTTTAAGCACCTTTAAAGTGTGTTTGAATCGTTTAATGGTGAAGTGGCCCAAGTCAATTTCTTACTTAAATACACACATTTTTATTATTTTAATATGAACATTCACTTAGAGGATGGTCCCTGTACGTGTAGCATGGTGATGATGAGCAAGAAAAAGGGGTGTACACACCCTAGGCCGCGGGGTTAAATGCTATGCCTTTACCGTCTGGGCAGTGTGACTTACGATACCGAGATTTAGATCTCGCGAACGCAGACTTGGTGGCTGTGGTTCTTATCCGATTGTCTATGCGACAGTTTAAAAATCCTATGTGTAATGACTTTAAAATAAATAGACTTGGACCATTTGGCCTTACGATTTGGATTTGATTCACAATCGTTTTATTTAGATTTCTATCAAATAAAATTTTTCCTGCGATAAAGTATTAACCCATACATTAGGTGTCGAAATAAAAGTTTGCCTAAAAAAACAATAACATGTTGAAATTGACCACTACAAGCTGATATACGAGTATGGGTAAAAGTGGGTGGCTTAGTTGTTGTTACTGCAAATAGCAGCTGCATTTGCCAGACGTATGTATATGTGCACAATTGAGGCCCATTAGAAATTTGATTGCAATCCACAATGTTGTTGACTACCTTCATATCATCGCACTGACACTAACTTATGTATGTATGTATGTAGTCGTAAAGTATATCGAAAGTATCTACGATATTTTTGCAAGGCAATGTGTAAGTGAGTGTGGAGCTTAAGGGATTCTTGTAGGTTTCAAATTCTTACTTGCATATGCATGCATACGTGTGCAGAGGAAAACATGAAGCACCTACTGGACGACGTTGGTTATGCTAAATTAGAAATGAGTTCACATTGTTGTTGGTCTTGTCTTTGTTGTCCTTATCCTTTTATGGGAAGGGTGATGATTTTAATGTATAATGAATACGACGCTGACTAGGACAATGTATAATTTCGTATATATACCATATTATATATATATATATATATATATATATATATATATATATATATATGTATGTATATGTATTTATATTATACATATATATATATACTTTATATATATATATATATATATATATATAGATATAAATACAAATATGTGCAAGTATGTGCGTGTGGATGTGTGTGTGTGTGTGTGCACATTATAGAGTTTACTGAACTCATTTTAAAGTCCTTCTCTCTTGCCATTTTCGGTTTTTTCCGTTCGCTCTCTTTTTCTTTTAGCTATACTCTTACTCTCCCCCCCTCCCCTAAATGTAAGAACTCTTACTACTAGAAAACTTAGTTAATTTATGAGCTGAATGGCGTATATTGTAAGTGCTGTAGCCATCGTGCTCTTCATAAGGCCTTTAATGAGTTCGTAACCTCCCCTCTGGCTGCTCTTTCACTCTGTTGCCGCTTGCACATCTTGAAACAATCTCCGAAATATGCCCTTAAGCAAACGGAATTATATAGCAACCAAATGTAGAACTTGTAGATAATGAAAGGGTGTCGTGCAATGAATGCTTCCACATATGCATGTGTTTCTATGCAAGTAAGTAAGTATGTGGGTGTATGCAGAGACGTGCTATAATTAATTTTGCTTATTGCATGTAAATGAGTATTTGTGTGTGTTATGCAGGTTATAGAAAACAGAGATAGAGAGAATTCGAAAGCTTAATATAAGTAAAACTGTGTTTATTAATGCATTTATGCATTCAAGCTAGAGCAACAACAGCAAAGCAAAATTATAACCAAACGTCAACAACAACAGGACAGGACAAGCGTTAGGACTTCACCTAAACACAGGCACACACACACACACACACACACGCACGCAAACAAACACACATTGACAGAAACCCTTACACATATACCTCCACTCATATACATTGTCACACAGACATTTGCAAACACGGTGCTCTCCTACTATACTAACTTGCTCTTTTTTATAGCTTAAGGCGTCGAAAGACGTATGAGACATTTCCATATGTTGCTACCGTCGCCGCTTGTTTGTAACTCTTCTCTCCATGTGCTTTCTACGGTCAATGCATTTGTATGTTTGGTCAACTACGAGTCGTCGGTATGGTCGACATGCAAAACAACAACAACAACAAAAATAATAACGATGATTGCAGACATTCGTTATAAGGATTTGCATGAGTTTAGAGAATTATGATTTTTTGTATACGTATTGAATAGAAAAGTTTTTGTGTAGAATGGAATCGTGCTGGTGGAGTATTGGTTTTTATGCCGACCTCTACTTAAGTATATGAAGTTATTCTAAAGTAAAATTTTAATTATAAACTATTTTGTAAAAATTCCAAACAAAATAAGACGAACACTTGAGAAGTCGCTTAAGTCCATTCATATTTAGACCGATATTTTGCAATGTGTTTCTTTAAATTTCCCGTATTTTTGGATATTAATTAGCTGATCAAAAATAGATAATAAAAAATTTAAGATATTTTTATAGTCAGTTTAATGTTTTTATACTAAATCGACTTAGATCGCTATCGAAATGCTTGGCCTATATAGACTAAAATATAAGCAAACAATTAATCAGATAAAGTAATCTATTTTTTCGTTTTAAAGCAATCACCATATTCTGTATCCTCTTGCCTAAACAGCGTCAGTCATTGGGAGAAATATTTATCAATATCATATCGATTCACATATATATACATTAGTAAAATGAGAAAGAAATCTATTGAAATTTAATTTTTTCAGTCACATCAACATCACAATGCCTAACTGACATGGCGGAAGGTTGCGAAGAGGCTGAAAGCAACAGTAACAATCGTAACGCCGATAACGCCCCTACAATGCTTGGTACCGTTTTGCCATGTGAGGCTGCCATTACTGCCTCGTTGGGGGTATCCGGTGGTGGTGTAATGAAACGCGAATTTGTTGATGCGGCCAGCAGTATATTAGGCAGCAGCTTAGCAGCTGCTGCACATCTTACCGCTAGCGTTAGTTTAGCGAGTCCTACGTCATCGATGGCTTCACCTACTACACTATCTAATACTACAATTACCGCTTCAACGACAGCAACAATAACAGCGACCTCAATAACACAACAGCAACAACATCAGCAGCGTCTAACACCGACACCAAAAACATCTGCAGCACTTGGTCCCCTCGTTTGTTCTACTACTCTATCGTCTTTGTCGTCATCTTCGTCGTCCTCGTCGTCATCATCAGCCTCCTCGAATTCATCTACATCTTCGTCTTTATCATCATTGAATTCTTCGACGACAGCTTCATCGTCGACCACTGCTGCCATCGCCACGAATTCAAATACAAATAAATCGCCATCTGGTTCACCGTATTCAAGTGTGGTGGCGGTCGCCTCGCTGCGTGGTATCTCACCGCATTCGCCAACTGTTTTGACTTCAATGGGCCCAAGCACACCAATCGGCCACAATAGTAATGGTAGTTGCGGTTCCGTTTCCGCTAATGTAACAACAACAACGCCAGCTGTGCCAAGCAATTGTAATTCACAATCGCCCGTTCACGTAACACTGAATATTAAAACTGAAGCGGTAAGTACGACTTGCTTTTATTTAAATATTATATAAAGTAAATAAAAATTTTAATTCTTATAATAAAATATTATTTGATAATAGAAAAAATGTCATATTAAAACTGTGATAAAAAAGGAGAATGGCTTTGCAAAAGAATTGACATTATTTTTGCAAAATCTAACAGAATATTTAATATAGTAATAGTTATGTGACATTTCTCAACACAAGTGGACCTCAAGTATTCCTATAAACATGTTTCTTGTTATACCTAAGTATTCACTGCTGAATGTAATTTAAAGTATTTTGATGCCCTAAACCACTTGTGCTGCAAGGGTATACTAAGTTTGTGCGTATGTATGGAACCCCTTTTATTATACCGAACGATTCAAAATCATTTTCTAAATCGATGTAAGTCTGTCCGTCTATCCGTTCTGTATTTTTATGTACAACCTACAGGTCGCAACTTTTGCCATATTTTGATGAAATTTGTATTTTGGCCCAAGAGCGATCACTATTGAAAATGGCTCTAATCGGACTGATTCTTCGATCACTTTATATATAACGCCTTGGGAAATCATAGTATGAATGCCTACATAAAATGGGATAGTGCAGGATATTTAGTGGTTCTCTATATCCGTAAAAGAAAGAAGTATTCAACAGACCACACATAGATCATTTTGGTCTTTGGAAAATAATATTTGATGATGTCGGAAATGAATTGCAGGTCAGCTCAAATATTCGTTCATCTTTTTCCTTCAAAAAGACTTCAAAGACAAAAGTAAATTAGTAGAAGAGAACAACGGGTAATAAAGTATGATTTTGTTGATCTACTTGTCTAACCCGGTACAGAAATGCCCTTCAGCCCTAAGTCAAACTCTGGTTGTGTACTTTCATATCTCGTCTAAATTGAAAACTGAAAGGTCTTGAAAAGTAGTATCGTTAGCTGACTCTCGGCATCAATTTCAAATTCTATTATTATTATTATTATTATGATAATTTAGTTAGGTGCAGCAATGACCTCTAAGACTAAAGTCTGGGACTTTAGCATTAGCATCCAAGACTGTCGACTCTTTATTGAAAACTCTACCACCGCACTTGAGATTTGAACCCGTGACCATTGAGTTGTTAGTTGCTATCTTTTGCCCACTCAACCTTTCAGGCGGATGGGGCTCAATTTGTTACCGAAAATTACTGCAAACGTGAAACAGAAAAACTTAATGAGCGAAATTTTCTAAAAATTTTCTTCATCCTGTGTCAGCTCGAAAATTTTGCAAAAATATTAATTAAAATTACTTAAAGAACTGTGGCAAAGGCAACCCACAAGAGTTGAAGCTTTTATAAAATTAGCTGAATCATTGGATATATGGGGAACAAACACCACATCATAAATATGTATGGGGCAACATAAATATAACAAAACAGGAATTCATTGTTCGAGTAATAGTGCAGTAAATTGTGATGATTATGCTTTTCCGAAGCCCGGTTGATAGTTATTCCTACATACATAAATACATGTACACAGTACACACACTTTATCGTTTTCTGCACATTTTCTTTATATTTCCTCAGGACTTTCATAAAATAATTCACTTACTCGGAAAACTGAATTATACCTATATAACCGTTTTCCCCCTTCCCAAGCCCAAAACTAAGAACTATTTATTAACAACACTTTCAAATATGCGAAAGACTTCTTCTCTTGCTCATAAGCTCTGCCGTTCCTTCTAATTGTACGAGTGAGCATTTTGCATAATACGCGTACACGCATATAGGTTAGAGAAAATATGTGAATTATTTTTATGAAATTATTTGTATTCAAATAGCGTACTTTGTTAAGGCCACAACTCACTACGAAAAGTCTCTAATTATAGTCGGGCGACCTGATTTATTACATACTGTACACCACTTCGTCTAGTACAGTTATACGCTCGCTTTGGTAATAATATGCCAAAAAGTGCACATTATTTTCATGCAAAGCCATATTTTTCACGAAAGCCCGCATATTGCAAGGTTGGGATTACTCTCCGTGCCGTGGAAGATTGGATAGCGTTTGGACGAGGCTCGAATTCGGTAAGATGGATTTCCTTGCCAATTTACTTTTATTAGCCAACTTTTCCCGTCAAGTATTAAAGTAAAATTAGGCCCGTAGGAACGATTATATGAGAGAGGGATCAAAACATTTCCTCAGCCAGTCCGAAGTTTTCACGTTAATTTAAAATGACGAAACGCTAATGTTTAGTCAATTTTGCCGAGAAATTTTGAAAATTACAATGTTTTCGCTATAACGACTTTTCAGAAGAGGGCATTATATGGGGGATGGTTGAAAAAGTGGACCGATTTTATCATTTTCACTAGCGTTCATCTTTGGACCAAAGTACGGCTGTGCAATGTTTTCCCTATAACGACATATCAGAAGAGCGCGTTATATGAGGAGTGGTTGGGAAACTAGGCCGATCCGAACCATTTTCAATTGTTTGCGTCCTCGGATCAAAGTACATCTGTGCACCAAATTTCATAAAATTATTTCAAAAATTGCGACTTGTAACTTGAATAGACAATTGACATGGACAGACATCAGACAGGCTTAGATCGATTTAGAAAATGATTCTGAATCGATCGATATAATAAAAGGTGGGTCTATCATAAGCCTTATTGGGTGCATTAACTTAATATACCCTATAACACAAGTGGTGTAGGGTATAAAAAAAGGTGTGGTGGTTGTGTCTGGTATCACAAAGCAGCACTCAACTACATTATCTCTTTTGCTTCTGACAACCATAAATAAGCTTCGTTGTAAACCGCGTACATTCTCGATCAGCGCAATATTCTGACCCGGTGTCATTCGCGGCACTGAAATCTAATCTGCACACATTTTTATTTGCCGACCAAAAGGCAGTTTGATTGCGTTCACCCCACCCCTGAACAATATTTTCAATCAGCAAAAACCTGCAACTCACTATCCATCGCTACCGTTAATCTAAATTGGAGCGTAAATATTTTCTTCTTCTTTCTCTACGGAGGCTTTCCAATTCGCATATCCGCCATTGAAACATGGGGGCATGCAGAAGCAAGCGTCAGAGATCCTGTGTATATATATATTCCTGACAAATATTAAATTTCCAACCTATTTCAGTGTGTCCATCTGTCCATACCTATAATGGCTATAGTAAACATTATGTTGCCGGCACAAATGAAGCTATTGGTTTCAAATTTAGCCAACCTATTGGAACTCAATAGAATATCGATTGTGAAGACCTATGTTTTCAAAAGCAAAATAAAGAAAAAAAACCAGTTTTCTATGTATCTTCAATCATTCATAGATGGAAATTTTATGACCGTAAAATGCCAAAAGAAATTTCGAGCAGAGCATATTATCCCCTACCAAACTGAATATACTCGTTTCATAATAGCTAAAGCACAAGTATAATCCCGAAAAAAAGATAAATATTTTTGTAACTTTCCTACCCTTTCAACCAATTTCCGATTTCAACTACGTCTCGATTTACTAAAGCCCCTCTCGAGGTAAGGATGAAAGCAGTGTCCATGGATTGATTCAAAAATCGACAATCACGGAAAAGATGAGTAAATCCAAGCTGGTCCCAATTTGCATATAGCTTTTCACTTGTTTTTGTCATTGTTTTAGTAAATTTTAGGCAAAAAAGAAAATAATTTTCACGAAATTATTGTATTTTGCACTCAGCACTGTACGTATATCTACAACGTCACGTTTTAAACACTTACAAATTGTAGTTACTTGTCAAATTAATGTCATCAACTTAGTATATACATTGGGACATACATAAAATACATTCAACCAGAGATTAACAAGTCAAGTTTTATGCAAAGGGAACTTTTTAGGTAAACTACCAACACAGAGACAGAGAAAGAAAGAGATAATCGTAGAGACAGACGAACAGACATCTAATCTATCATTGAACCCAAAAAATCCAAACAAATTCCTGTACAGACTGTTGCTACGAAAAAGCAATTGTTGTTACTTCCCTTTTCTTTTTTTTTCTTTCTTTTTTTTCTTTTTTTTCTTTTTTCGCTAACTACGTATTGCATGTGACGACACTAGCAAGAGACTGAAATTGAAACTAAAAACTCTACTTGACAGATATCTACCTACAAGCATGTGAATTGTTTTGGTTGGTGGTTTTCTTCGTTTCAGTTGACTTACGTTTTTCATTGTATTCGCATTGTGTTATGATGACGATTAGCAAAGGCTTGCACTGTAAGCTTATAAAATAAACGACGTGTTCTTGGATGACATTTCATGGTGTTACCGATTGACTGACTGTATATTTTAAGATCTTTAACATTTGAACTTGACATGCTAGCAGTGATTATTCATAATTTTATTTTTTTTATTTATTTATTTTTTTTTTTTTGTGCAAAAAAAGTAATTAGGTTACAATTAAAAACTGGTTCATGCATGCATTTACTACAATGTTGTCAAGTTTTATGAAAATATTCAATAAAATGAATCGTTCATGATTATTTGGTAATTACATCGTTCGTTAGACACGACTATTGTCACTACTGGATTGTATATTGTCTTTATCACATTCATGATTATTAACGGACTTCTGGTTTTTTCTTTTTTTTTTTTTTTTGTTTTCATACGGTTGCTAATAAAGATTTTTCGGCTCAAATGTTTGCGAGCATTGATGTTCAATTTAAATTAAAAGTGATCTCCAACTTATATATAAATCACTTCTTAAGAAAGTTAAATTTTATATCATGTCTTAGTTATAAATTCCAAGGCGAAAAACTTTAACATGTATTTAGAGACGCATATTAAAAATTTATTGCATAAATGAATTTTGCACAGAAAAGTGTTGTTATGGGCTATCGATTGATAATCGATATCAAATAAAAATCAAGTGAAAACATTATACTCGTCCATGGCGCACTATTGCATGCTCCACAACGCGGCCATACGGGAAGTGGTCGAAAAGTGGTCCGATCGCAAACATTTTCAACAGCATTCGTCGCCGAGCCAAAACACTTCAGTGTATCAAATTGAAGGCAGCACGTTGAACGACAGAAAACAAGACGGACAGAAATGGTTAAGTGGTTGTGAATGGAACGGTATAATAACAGGTAGGTTTATGTCAAGTCCTTACGGATGTTGCATACATCTGCACAAGTTTAATACATCCTTGAACAACAATTGGTGTAGCATCTAATAAAATTATATTCGCCTGGAATTATTTATATATTTATTTATCTATTTATCACACCCATCACCGAGGATCTTGATCAGCTTGAAATTGTGAATCGTTTTAAGCATGTCCGTCTGTCCGTCGGCGTAGACATTATCTTGGTCGCAAAAATGAAGTTATGGCAGAAACATAAGAAGTTCTTGCGTGCAGGTTGATATTGAAAGTAGACTAAATCGGTTGAACGACACGCCCAAAATACTACCTAAACTGAAGACACTTCTGTTTTCCAAAAGAAAAGTTGGTTTTTTACTTATTACTCATAAACAACCACATAAAAATCTACAAAAATTTGGACATATATTCTATGGGTGATGCTGTAGTACTTGTATAAAAATTGAAAAAGAATTGTCCACACCTACTCAATATTATAGTGCATCAAAATTGAACTATTTTTTCCATTATCTTTATAACGTGCAAGAGAAAGCTTCAAAAGCTGCCTAAAGTAGCAGCACATTTCCTGCGTTCCAAATTTGGAGTGCACCTAAGCGTGTTGGTCAGTTCGTCTGTCCGTCTGCTCAATTGTGTAGTATCTGTGGTAAATATTCTCTCCTTCGCACAAATGCAAAAGAATTTGAATGTGATTCAAACCGGTCAAAGGACATGCCTAAACCACCCACACGCCTATGCGAGTAGAACAGTGAACACCTACATTTTCCGTGTGTTTCGGTGTCCTGTGTGTCCTGTTACTCATAAAGTATAACACATACACCACTAAAACTTTCATTTGTATTTTGAACATAGAAAAAAATCGGCCACATTCACCCGATATTATGAAGCACTTTAGCACTTTATTTTTTTCACTACCGAATATAGTTTTATATACACATGCGACATATATATAATATTTCAATTTTGTTACTGATGAATCATCCATGAATTCTGTTATAATTTTACAGGTCTGCAGTATTACCGCTCATTGCATGTGTTTGTAAATTTTCGTGTTTAGTTCTAAATCTTTTAGTCCATATTTGAGTGCCTGTAGACGATGCTATTATTTTCTTTTTTACTTTTGCCAACCATCAAGATATCTATTAAGGGCTATCAATTTTGTTGTTATTATTATTCTTAAGCATTACTCGCTATAAGCTTTATATATAGGATCAAAATCTATTCAGCATAACAGCGCACGTAGTGAGCAAAAATCTACAAATTACAAAAAAGATATATGTCCAGTTTACGCTCCACTGCGGGTTTCTGCTCCGACCAATTTGTCTCACTTTCATTACCGACCTGCGTACAAGAACTTTGAATATTTTTGTCAAATCTGCTCTGACGAGCAGGAGAAAGCTTCTTATCGACATTACACAGGCAAAAAGACAGACGGACAGATGAACATGCTTCTAGGGATTTAGACTTTAATGCTGATCAAGAATATACGTATATACCTTACGGAGTCCATGGAGCTTGCTTATGGATGTTTTGATAATATATTCGTCACATTATGCTTACAAAAAATATATTTAAAGTAAACGTAACCTTCTTCTCTATGCTAGAATTAAGTCGAATTTCACAAAGAAAAAAAAAAAGTTTTATTGGTGTCTTAGATGGGTTGACCGACTTCTTTTATGGTTTTTCAGCCACAGTTATAAAGTTACTACTTGCAGTTATAATACAATGTTTCCTAGTTAAACTAGTTCCATAATTTTTCTTATCGCAAGTACAAAGAGCTCACTTAATATATTTATAAATGTATAACTTTGCTACATTGTAACAAACTTAAAGCAGTAATTGCTAATAATTGCTGAATTCACCATGAATTGTGATCATTAAACATTTTAAATTAATAATTAGCTTGTAATTCATTTTCTCCCAACAAAACTTTGAACTTTAAATCTAAGGAAAGATAATTAATGTAGGTCTCAATCAATTAAATGAAACCGGCATATAAATCGCTGATGAGGTGTTAATTATTATTGATCTTATATATTGCATTTTGCTCGGCAATCAATTTTTCACTCACAGTGTATGCATTTTATGCTAATGATATGCTGAACTAAGTATGCGTACGGTAGTTACTCTACTTGTACCGTTAGTTTTGAAATTTAGAATATGAGCATAGTTGAGTGAGTTCTGCATAAAAATTGCAAAGATTGAAATTTTTTGATCAAAATTTGTTGTTGTGTCAGGCGATTTAAAACAGTGCAGCGGGTTAGAACCGTGTGTGTTTTTGTAATCTGATCCATCAATTTAGGCTCTTTTTATTCAATCGCCACTGATCTTTTCTACATAAGAACGACCAAGTTTTGCAGAAACTACATCCGTTGGAAGCAAGGCAAAGTAATCCCACCGAAAATGAAGACTTCATCTGCAAACATACGAAAAGCAAGACGGACTGCATGAGTAAATTTGTGATCCAAAGCTAATTAAGCATTTATGTACCCATACCTATGTACGCATACCTATGGTAGAAGTTTTATGTGTGGTAGGGGCTGAGGTTTTGTGCGGATCCAAGCAACGTGCGGCCTCCATATTTCTTGTATGGCAACTACAGGAATTTGTATCTCGATAAAAATTGGGTGAATTTCCTTGCTTTTTGATAGACAAGAAAACATTATATCTGTATGTATATATATTGTGAGGAGCCATCCTGGGGCCAAGGGTGAGTTTGCCAAAACGCAGGGTCATCCCGCAAGTATTATTGCATTACGGGACCGAATTCGCTAAACTATTCTTCCACTTTTACTTACTAGTTTAGTCCGTGCAAACAAAAGGTATGGAAAATACGATGCTCTTGATTTTTTTTTATTTATCTGTTTCGCACCGTGGCTTTTGGTCTGAGTATATTCTATTCTAGTTCGATTGCTTTGCTCCCTTTGTTTTACTTCGTTATTTTTGTTTAAATTCAAATTAGTTGCTTGAATGTGTTTTGATCAAGTGTATCTATTGGTGAAAGTAATGCAAAGGTTACATTCGATAAGTTTGGCCTTTGATGAGTACATAGTATTATTGAGTTATTCGGTGTATGCAGACGCTAATAATGGGACACTCAGAACTGCATTGATTTATTAACAGCTTAGTGTAGTTGATGAATCAATTGTTTCTAGTCGTTCACATGCGATGGGATGCAAGATCCAAAACAAAAAAAGGAAAACGACTTAAAATGCCATATGATGGGCTGCTAAAACCGAATGAAACTGTTACTGCAGATGTCTGCCGACGTCAATTGAATAAATTCAACGATGTACTGTTGCAAAAAAGATCAAGTCGTCCTCTTGCATGCCAATGATCGGCAACGCGTTGAGAGTGTTCAAGAGCAGACTAATGCAGCTCGAATGGGTTCTGCCGATCAATTTTTTTTAACTGCGAATTTCTACTGGTTAATCTTGACAATAACCGACAGTCTTTCCGAGCAGCGGTTATATCATCCGTTTTAGAACATCCAAAAACGGATTGTTACTTGGTTGAGTTATATTTTCATGGGGAGATTCGCATGTTATCAGAAAAGTGTGGAAAAATCGTGGTTACGAACGGATCATATTTTAAATAAAATATTTCTTCCGCATTGTTTTTTTTTTTTTTTTCTAACAAACATTTAACTTTACTGTAACGTATCTCTAGAGACCTAACATTTATTAATTTTTCGTAATACTTATTAAAGATTGCTTTCTCCTTTAACCAGTTCCTTTCAAAGAAATTTTTATATATGGAAAAACGAAAATCGTTAGTAAACAAGCAACGATTTTTATTATTATTATTTTTATTATAATTTTTTTTTTTTGTGTTTTGTTTTTGTTTTTAATATTTATCATTTTTATCAATTTCACCCACTTTCGGTTTAATTAGCTGAACATTAAAATGCCTTTAAGACGCTATGACTAATAAATAATATAAACGAATCTTGCATAAATGTGTATGTATGTATGCATGTGCCCAGTGCCATGTTAGCAAAACCAGTCTTAGACCGTTATTTGGCTTACACATTCGCGCACAATCAAACATTTTAAAAAGGCATTAAATGTCGGTATGAGCAGCCATTCAAACTCATTTAGCAAAATGTATGCATCTCGGAAAATAAAAAATTAAAAAAAAGAAAAAGAAAAAATAAAATGAAATAAAATGAAATAAAATAAAATAATATACAAACATATACAGAAATGCGCATAATTACATAGCAAATATCATGCTGAGTATGCCGGTCGAAACTAGCTAAAGCCAAAAACACAAATGAACGGACTTGCAGTACGTACGTATACATAAACGTGAAGAAATCTTTTGCTCGGACCAGCTGCAATAAAAACCATATTGAATTTAATGAAATGCATACAATTCAAGATAATGAACAAACAAACATATATAGTATTTATATGTGTATGCGTTTATGCATGATTGTGTATTTGTATATTACTTTTCAATTATTTATAAAAATAATTACAATTAAATCAAAAAACATAAATAAATAAATCGACTTTCAATTGAAAGAAAAAAGTAATAAAAAAAAAAAAAATACCACAAGACGAAAACAACGTATTTTGCCTTAGGGCGACTCTTGGGTGCTCACCATCTATCTATACTTTCAATGCATTTATCTTATTGCATGAGTAATATCACTTATGAGTTTCAAGTGAATAAGTTGTTCGATTAGTTGTTGACTGCAGTTGTTAGTGGACCAATTAGGATCATTTGCACGCGAAATATGCTCAACGGCCTTGTTTATTTTATCAAACCGTTTTAGATTATTTGATGCGGACCGAAAAACTTATTGTGGAACGGGCAAAGGCAAGTGATTAACGTTAGAATTCTTTTAATTGCTTTCTCACACAATTTTCTTAAATGATCGACGATACACTTACACATACTTTATGTGAATGGGACACATTTTCCAACAGGGGAATCAATGAACTGTTAATCATGACATGCAAATCGAATGCATCGAAGTTTACGGAAGCTGAAAAGTTCACATCTGGCACGAGAAAGATAAGCACTAAGACTTAAATCAAAAGTGTGTAGCGTGTAACCCATTTATTTGCAGTTTATGCAGCGATGAAAAAGTAAATCTTTCGCGCTCATCCACGGGAGCTCACGTTACCGTGATGAGTTATCATTCATCGTCTTGGGTGGTTTTCTCTTATTCTCCTTAAGTGCTTACACAGGCTTAGTCGTTTTGTATCGCTTGGAGCAACGTTATCTAATTAATGAATCGAGTATTTCTCTTCAGTTGTTTTCAGAGTGAACGACTTTCGTGATCATGGCCGCCCCTGGTGCTGTTAATTTTGTTCGGATAAATCAAAGATATGTCACTCGTGCAATGTAAAGGTGTTATGAACCGTTTTTCAAGAATCTCGTTTGAATGTCTAGAATCGAACTAGTCGTCGCATCTTGTGTCCCAACAGTTCTTTTGCCGCTGAATGTGTGTTGTGCGTGCGGTGCAAAGTTTATGCCAACTTTACTTATGCTTAAAGGTATTTACCCGTCCCTTACTTAAGGCGCGTGCTTTCGTGTAAATCGCGAACGGTATTTTACTTTTGTCGCAGGCTTCAGTTGGCCCTTTTCAAATTCGCGGATGGTATATGGCGGCTCTTTAAAAGATTAAGTACACTGATCTCAGCTCTATCGTAGACGGTGTATGGAGGCCCTTTAAAAGACCAAATACGCTGTTCTCAGATCTATCGTTTACCCAATACTTCATACTACACAGTTCAGAGCCCAACTGTTGAGAATTTGAAACGATCTTTTATCTTAGTTGAAACAAAAAATTTTCTAATCAACCACAAGTGCCCAATTTGACGACGGAGGGATTGGCATCACATTTAACCGCAAGTATGTGGCGCTCTGATTAAATTTCTTATCTTTGATGACGATAAAAAAAAATATCAGGCATACCCATGGGTGTACTAATCGAATTATACAAAAACAACTTAAAATTATCGAAGCCTCCAAACACTATTCACGTACTACTACTAGTACTAGTTGCAAGTTTAAAGTTCTGTAATAAAGGGAGTTTCTTGTAAACTTTAAAGCGGAAAGAGTTCTTTTAGTGAATTTTTTTTCAAATTCGATCCACAAACATCGTTACTATTAATTGTGGTCAAGTTAAACCTGGTTTTCTCAAACTTTAAGAATTCGTCAAATGGTCAGAATATGTATTAGATCGATCCTCTAGAAATGATCAAATTTTTCTTTAGTTATTCCACTATGTTGCAAACGAGATATCAAAATTAATATCTCTGCTTACTCTGATGGCAAGCACAAAAGTATGTAATAAGGACAAATGGCCTTTTCAAACAATACCGTAATGATATAGAACAACAAAACAAAAAAAACGACAACAACAACAACGTTAACATCACAAACTAAACAACTTTAAAAATTTTTAAACATTCATCACCATCGTCATGGTTGTTATAAGACGAAAATCAAAAGCAAAAAAAAAAAAAGTTCAATAGGATTTTATGTGAACTCTTTCTAAGACGACGAGTAAGAAAATAAAAAAAGAGAGGCTTGCAGCGAAACTCGTATACGCTCACCTTAAGCACGTAAATCAAAGTCGCCAACACATTCGTTAGCAATGGAGTGACTGAAAATATCTCTATAACGTTTGTTGAAGTTTGATGATTGGACATATATCGGCAAATATATCTGAGGACGCGTAGTGAACCTTGTCAGTTGCAAATTTTACAATCAATTGTTTAATTGTGAACCCATTTGAACGAAAACGTCCATACTAAGTAAGCATTCTTTTTGAATGAATTTGGAAAATTCAATAGTAGACAGGCGGACTTTGGGATACAGCAAATTTAATTTATAGTGTTTGCATGTCTCCGTTGCGTATTTCTGGATTATACGAGTGATTAGACAAATTTAGTGTACCCTTAACGCTCCACCGGTGGGTAAAAGAATAAGAGAGTTGGCAAATAAAGTAGACAAAAAAAAAAAAAAAAGGAGAAAAAAAAATAATAACGATAGCAACAAAAGCCAACGAATAACGCATGCAACAGGCTGCATGTTCATGTACCCATAATGGTTAGTGCTGCTGCTGAATGCCAAAATAACATAACAGCCGACAACATTGAAACATTGGCCCATATTGTGCAGTCAAAGTCAACTGATTTCATTCTACTCTTACAGTTTTTGTTGTTCTTATTGTCTTTTTAGCTCTCTGCCTCTCTCCCTCTCTCTCTCTCTCTTTCTCCCTCTCCATTAGCTTTCAATTTGTTATGCTCAAGCCTAACGTATGGTATTGTAATCACCGCGCGTTAATTCTCTCCTTGCAACGAAAAAAGACTGGTTTTGTTATTTATTTATATTTTTTTTTCGTTCATTTCTACTGGTGCCGGTCTATCAGTCTGTCATTTATTTGAAATTGAGGCATTTATTTCGCTTTTTGTTACCTTTTTGCTAACGCTGTTACTGTTGTTGTTGCCATAGTGCTTATTATTTAGCCCGCAGTTCTTATATAAAAGTTTGCTTTGCATCGCTTACATCGCAAAAAAAAAAAAAAAGTCACCGACATTGCTCTTTGCTTGCAGCTAAAGTGGATTTGTGGGAGTTTAGCAGAAGAGGGTTTATTCGTTAGTCCATATGGTTTAAATGGTTACTTCGCTATCTTTTTTCCGCTTTTTTTTTCTTTGCAGTAAAAGAACGCAAGAAAGAAAAGGTATTTAGTTCCTTTAATGATATCGCTCGCTGCTCTCATTTTCTACACACTACGCTTTAAATAGGGAATGCGTTGTCGCCATCATCATCACTTGTACTCTTTTAATTCCATCTAAGCATCTCGTACTTTTGTGGTCTTAAAAACATACATATTGGAAATAATTTGTAAACATATGACTCCTTGAGGGTGACTTGAATACGTGTAGCTTGTGATGCTACCCACTATCGTACAAACTGTTTGAGACTTAATACTGTCAGAAGACTATAATGTTTAAAAGCCATGAGTAAGTAAGATTTAGCTTTTTCCCTTATGCTTATGCTTATGCGTTAACCCAATATGTGTCGTTTCTTTGGCATTAACTTTTTCTGTTTGTTATTCTTGTGGGCATTTTTAATAAATTACAAATTTACGGATTTTTTAGCGGACTTATTAAGTGAGAAAAGAAAAGACTTAGTGAGAGAAACGGGGAGAACTTAAAAGTCCACTTCCTGCCACTCATGTTTAAATTTTCAGTCTTTGTAGAGAGCACGAAAATTATAATTTGAACGAATATTAAATTTCGCACGGAAGATACATAGGGATTAAAAACAGTCCATCATTTAGTTATCGGAACTCAATATGCAACTGTTGCTATAGACAACTTATAGCTTAAGCTTTCGTCTTACGGGCCGCAGGAAGTTATTCTCACTTTAGCAGGAACTCTTGAAACTCGTAAGGACTTTGAGCACTCGAAAAGCGCAGGAATTCTTCTAAAATTGATTGAAGAACACAATAAATGCGCTTCAATATCTCACAATATTTAACGGACTCTAAGCGCAAATAATGAGTCCGGAATGAGTCGAGTCTAATTCCAAAGATGGGTATATATGCATAGGAAGTCAATGATATCAGATTCATATAAAATCATAATGTCGATGGTTTTTATCTCGATCGAGGTAAAAAAATAATAAAATTTTATTATTTTCCCTATAGAGTTGTCATAAATGCTGTTGGCAGTCGTAAAAATCATATTTAACACTTTATCAAGGTTCGCTTCTTCTGTGCACAAGCTGGCAGCTATCCCCGCAGAATAGGGCTCAAAGTGTAGACATAATTCGCACATAATTCACGCTGAAAATAGTAAAAAACATAGCCTGGCATGAAAGCAGAGGACCGACCAATATCTTTACTGTCAATCGAAAAAAAACTTAGAAAATATACGAAGATCCGAGATGGGCCCCAATAATTAATTTGTAGCCTCGACGTTATAAAACTCCCTTTCTTTCCACGACATTGTGAGGAAAGGCTGATAATTGCGCAAACGCAACTTTGCGAATCTCTTCCATTATTATTAAGCAAAGGCGCATAGGCTTCGACCTCCTTGGTATTTACCCTGCGCAGTGCTCTTTCATTGGTATTTTTTGTTTATTTAACTATAAAAGAAAACATATCGCTTAACTTATTTTGCACATTTAAAAAATAATTATTTTAATATTTAAGCGTTTTACGATTGCCCAGAAGATACCCGGAGACACAATATTTGTTTTTTAGTTTCTCGATTTTATTTTTATTATTTTACTTGTACGCTGGCAAATATAAAACGTAACCTAAGGTTATGCTTAATAAAATATTCTCTGCATACTGTTGTATACTTCGATTACAATCTCTCTGACTCTCAGTTTTTTTAATCCTGTTTAGCGTTGATCTTTTTCTTTTATTTTTATTTTTATTTTTATTTATTTTTTTTTTTTGTGATTATTTTCATTTTTTCGATCTCTGTCTTTGGTGTAATGTTGGTTTTGTTTCTCGCCATCTCCTTAACTTTTGTTATAGTGCGAAAATATCAATATTTTTGTTGCAACGATTAATCATTAATGCAACAACAAGAGCAACAAGAACAATAATAATAACAACAACAATAATAATAATAAAAAGAGTAGAAAACTGGTTATTTTAGCTTAATTGCGGCAATTCATGAATGCTTGCTTGCGAGGAGGACCAAGTAATGTTGCTTGGTTTCTTGCTCGCTTGCTTGCTTGCTTGCTTGCTTGCTTGCTTGCTTGCTGGTGGCAGGCAGCATGTAATTGAAGGCTAAACAAATGAGTAATGAATTTATTGTCACAAGAAGAAAAAAAAGAAAACCGAAAAATATAAAACAAAATATATATATAAAAATTAAAAAATTTTTGCAATATTTTGTTAAAACGTTTAACTATACGTTATCATGTACAGTACGGTAAAACAGAGTGTAGTGCAAAAAAAAAAAAAAAAGTAGGCGCGCTTAATTATTATTAATTGAATTATTCATTTTCTGATGAAAAGAAAAATTCAAAAAAGAGCTTTTGATTTATTATTAATGACAAGTTTTTAGTAGATTCAATACACTCAAGCAGGCTTCGGTAATTAAAATGCAGCGCAAAAACAAAAACAAAAAAAAAAAAAAAATCAAAAGTTATAAATTTTGAAAGTGTCACTTTTTGAAATAATGTTTCACTTAAAATTACTTCAATAATAATTTCGTAAGAGTTTGATTACAAAAAGTGACCATTTATCTGCAGGAGATCGGCCAATAGAGTTAAAAGTGATTTCTATGCCATATCTTTTAATAGAAATATAATTGACACTTAAAGGCATTTTCATACTCACAGTCGGCGGACGAGAGTGCACTAGTTTTGCCAATTTTTTTATTTTTTATTTTTTTTTTTTTTGTTCTTTAAAACCTATCGGAATACTTGAAAGAGCTGACCAATTCTATATACATATTCTTACATAGAGTACGGATTTGTTTAGCCCTCCACTGGCCCTCCACTTTTATGATTGTGACCGACAAGAAAAAAAGTTATTAAATTGTCTAAAAGCGTTGGCAACCTACTGTTTAGAAAAACCTAAAAATTGGCTTAGGCTTGCCGAAGAGTCGAAATCCCTTCGAACTATCAACATGGGAAGTTGGCTTGTTCAGTAGTCACCTTCGTCGGAGACATCGCAAACAGTTACGAATAAAAAGAATAAATATGCCATTACTACCCTATCGAAGAAAAAGACGGACAGACAAAGCTTACTCAACTAACCGGGTGAATGCAATGTTATGCCCAAGGCTGATCTGCAACGCACAGTACCTATCAGCTACATTTCTTTGTAGAGACCCCGAAGATAAAAAGTACATTCTCGTCTTCAAAACCTATGTCGCACTCGTGGCTGCATGTTAGTCGGTAGAATAAATTCTTGCAATTGTTAAAAATCTGAAAAACAAAATTTCAAAACATTGTTGTCAGTTACATAAAATCAGCAGTAAACACCGGTTGATAAATCGGTGCAAACATTTGTTGCACCTATGGAAAAATTTGGTTTAAAAAAGAAAAGTTAAAAGTTTTACATTCCGTTAAAAAAAGGACCGGAATGTTAAAAAAAATGTAGCATATTTTTAGTTCGGTCTGAAAATTTTTATATATATTTTTAATGTATATGGCACACAAGGCATTGTCAATACTTATGCATTTTCCATTGATCGCTATACATCGAAGTAATCGTAAACTAATCGCTTTCCTTTAATTAAAAATTTGAACTTTTGGATGATTAAATATCCTACAAACCCTACGGAAATCCTATGCTCGTTTTAATAAAATCGAAGTGAGAAAGCTGTGCATATTATTCGAAATGTCAATATCTCAAGTTTTCTCCATTAATAATTAAGATTTCATTTTATTTTTATATTCTACACTATTTATGCTGCGGTATGTTGTGGTATTACTTGTGAAGTTAGAGTTAAGCTGAGTAAATCCATTTTGTAGATTTATTTAAGTTTATCTACCTGCCTGACCATTTGATTTTGTATTCAACTGGTAGGACAAAAATTTTGAAATATCTTAAAAAAATCAAAGTTTGAGAATGAGATGAATGGGCCCCTTTTTTGCGACAACTACCAACGGAACATTTTGTTTTTGAAAAAGTTGTTATTCACAAAAAAAAAAAATTGCAATTTCTCGACAAAAGCCTCAGGGTAATATTTTGCCATATTAAATTGATCTCACGTAAGCGCCTTGGTACTGCAAAAATATAAGTTTTCATACTTTGTACCAAAAACATATGAATAACACGCAGATCTTTGCGAAACTAGCGAAGTTTGCTAAATTTGAAAAGGGTCAGGTCAAGTTCTTGGGCCCCTTACCTTATATGGGCTCCTATGGAAAGTATATCTTTATACGTAAACAAGGTATAATTTTCTTGCGTATATAATTTTCTTCACCGTAATTAATGATTGGCGCAGTCCGACTACAGTCCTTTCACTTGACTTCCTGTTTGTTTTGATATGACCCTAAATTTCGACCAAGTTCTCTATTTATTATACCAATCACTGAGGATGAGAGGTATATTCATTTGGTCAAAATGCTTGCAACCCCCAGAAAAAAACTTGATAGACCCCATAAACTATATATATTTTTGATCAGCAACAAATTCTGAATCGACTAAAGGCTATGTT
>KK502481.1:628157-645230 GCA_000688735.1 Glossina austeni | reverse complement strand
TTATTATTATTATTATTATTGTTAATATCGTATAAATTTGTAATATTTTTTTTTATAGTTAGTATAGCGAAAGACACCAATGAACGAATGAAAAGTTGAAAATCAAAGAAAATTCTGGTAGAAACATTTGTATTTACCTTCTGGCGTCAATTCATTTATTTATGTTTATTTTGCTCGTTTTTCAATATTTTTCTCTTGCAAATGTTGATTTGTTGCAGTTGCCTAAGCAGTTTATTCAATAGACATTCCTACCATAGTCGTATGAAAGTGGGTGTGTCCTGCTTTTTCTTCTATATAATCGGTTATACAAAACTCGCTGCCTGAATGACTGAATGTTCTTGCGTTCCTTTTCTTTTTTTTGTTTTTTTGTTTTGATTCTGTCTTTTTTTCTTTTTCTTGTATTTGTGTAGAAATTAAAATTGCAAATCGATTGTATACAGTGGTGCGGTTTTCATATTGCTTACAAAATTGCCAGCAATTATGCATTATAAAGGTTAATGTCCTGCATCTCTGCTTACATTTCGTAGCAATTCCTTGTTGAGTTCTCTTATTAGTCGCTTCCTTGCTTTCTTACTTCTTGCCTTTATAATATGCAATAATTTTCTTAGACTCGTTTTTGCAGAAAATTAATAAAATATTTAATTAAGGAGTATCAAGACAAGCACTAATTATTCAACATTTGATTTATTTCCAACATAAAAATATTTACTTATATTGTCTTTGAAGTGGGGAAGTTCGTCCAGCCTTGGCGATTAGAATCAATAACACAGAAAATATACACAGAAATATACCTTAGAGCGAATTTTGAACACTCATCGGTCACTTTTTTATCTAAACATATCCACATTTGTATTGTTAAAACCTTACATGTACATACACATATATAGTCTTTGATCAAAAATTAACGAGAATTAGCTAATGGCTTGACATGACTCTGTCTCACATATAGCGATAACATAGTAGGTAATGCACGTAATAGTTGCCGTAATTTAGTATGCGAGTGAGTAACACTTTAACTGTTCCTCGATGTTTTCGCACAGTATTCGAGAAGAGGAGTGTTTGTTGAAATTTCGCTTTAGAAACTTTATTAAAGTGCAGCGTAATATTAAATAATAATATAGAAAAAGAGTCCGGCGAAAAAGAGTTCTGAGAATCAAACAAACTTAGAAAGACGGACAAATGCGAGCTAAAAAAGCATCTTTGTGTCACATGCAAATTTCAGGTAGAGGTCACTCCCTGTTCCTCTGTCTCCATTTGTCGCTTCTTGACCAGCACGGTGAGGCGTCTAGACGGTGTCCCCTGGCTGACGAACTATTGAAGAAAAAGAAATTTAAGCAAACAAGAAAATTATATTCGGATGTGATGGAATTGCTTTTACCCATCACTTTCAACTTAAAAAAACATGAAATTTCTATACTGAAAATATGGAGAAGGTGTTGCCAGTTATCTTAATTTTTGTACAAGTATTGCGCGATTATCTATGAACTATGCATTGAAATTCTTAGTGTTGTATCTGCTGTAGCTTAAGAAAGATAGGCAACGGAAAGTATTAATGCGCTAGTTTCGGCCTGTCCCTTGACTGATTTGTCTCATATTCAACGTCAGCCTGCGTGCAGACACTTCCATAGCTTTTAACGAATTTAAAGTGTGTTAGTTTTTTCCACCAACAGATCGAATCGTAAATCTATCGCTGATAGATTGACGAACGGACAGAAATGACAGAAAAATTGATTTAGAATATTATTCTAATCAAGCATATTCTACGCTTTCTAATACGATTTCTAAAGTCTCCGTCTGGGTGTTGGAAACGTCTCGACCAAGTACATATGAAACTAGATGAACTCGTAACATAAATGAAATAATCATAAAAACTTAAGAAATTTAAAACGAACTAAATCTTATAATATATTATGATCGCAAAACCAAACAAAGATATTATTAATCATAACTATCAGGCAACGCCTGCTGACGCAACAGAGTGAAAACAGCCTTAGAAAAACTTTAGAGAAGAAACTACACTCCAGATATTCTTTTGCATTCCTAAAGCATGTTGGAAGCTAACCGTTGGAAAATACTTTTACACATAGCTATGTGAGAAAGTCGAGCAAAAGCTGAAGTGTAACTCGTCACTTAAACCGTCCTCATCCCATATATGTATTGGGCTCAATTGCTTTTAACCTCCTGGTGATAGATATAAAAACTATTTGGTTTGAAATTTGTGTAGCTTAAGGTTGAGCGAATTTGCAATCACGAGGACTTCATTAGAACAGTTAGTTGCCAATTTAATTTTTAGCTCCCCCTTGACTCGACTAATTCGTTCAAAGAAACCCTTTTACTGCATTTAAATGTCGTTTATAACTACTAGTAATACACAATGTGTCCATGTTAACGTCGTTGTGATTCATTGGATTAATTGGAAGATTTTTCATTTCAACTCGTTTTTTATCGCCTTCTTGTATTTCCCCTACCTACCTACCTAGCTACCTACATCTACCTTTTAATAGTTCAAACCGCTAGCCTTATAAAGAATGAGAAAAAGTTTTTGAATTGGTTTTTTTACTATGGGTATCACAACTCGAGTATTTATGATTCATATGCATGTCCTTTATGTCGTAGACAAGAGAGCCGGATATATAAAATTTTAAAAGTGACTAAACACTCTTGGACTACTTTTAGTCATACAGCTTCTTCCACTTCGCGAAATTTTTGTTTTTTTTTTTTTTAAATATTGGCGTGTATGCTGGCTTCGTTGGACTATTTCTTATCTGAACTTCTATATGATATTAAAAAATACATGTGTTTCTAAGCCCGGTTCATTGATCATTCATTTTAAAGCTCTAACAATTCCAATAATGAATAATAGAAGAATGAGTGGACTTGGCCGAAAAGCCGAGAATCACACGCTGTACCTCAGAAAATATATTTTTTGTAGATCTCTGATGGATAATGTACTTTTTAGTGTTACAAAAAGTATCAAAAAGCTTGTACCATATAACCACCACACACACCCTGGTTATGACTATTAACACTAAACAGTACTTATGTTTGCTTAGGTCCACTATGCTGATTTTGCATACACCGCAATTTGTAGCGAGGAGGAAGAGAGAAAACTAAACCAAGATTTTATAATTATAAGTGCTTATAGATATGTGCATACACAACCGCATATAAATGCGTATAAAGGTTTAAGTTACCATTAAATGGCGTTTGCTTGAGTGGCTGTGATGGCGGCAGTTGATGGTGTTTTACTCTTGTTATACTTAAAGCATACAAAGAGCTAAGTTCAATGCAATCTGCAGCAGATGCTGTATATAAATTTGCCTAAAGGTATAGTTTGGATAGTTTAAAAAGTATTGAGCCTAATAAAAAAGGCCATATGTAGGAGCACAAAATTGAATTTGCAAGAAATGGAAACTTGAATAGCGGCTTTCTAAAGATGTAATATTTTGTAGACTACCTTCTCTTTATATATTAACATAACAACTAAGGTATTCAGACATAAACATTTTCAGATAAATTAAAAGAGCAACGTTGTTGGCTGGTTAGCGCGTACGGTTTATTGAGTGTTGTTGCCTTAAATATCGAATTTGTTTTAATTGCTTCTTAGCCCACAGGTTGTGCAACGATAATCTAGCCTTTCCCTAAGTATCAGTTTTACCTCTACGGACACCATTTTCTTAATAGTCTTCGTTATGAACCTCATCATGATGTTGTTAATTTTTAAGGGGATTTTTTTGAAGCATTTAACTAATTACTACGTTTTTATTTCCTTTATGTACATACATATATATATGTATACATATATTTTTTTAGTTTTTAAATTTTGTTTTTTTTTTTATCTACAATATTAACAAAATTGACCAAAAGTTCTTAAAATTGTTCTACGTACACACACGAAAAAAGAACAAAGTAGACCTTATTGTTAACGTATGTGCGTATGCATCTAAATTTGTATGTATGTAAATGTGTGTGTGAATATTAGTGCAGTGTTTAGTGGTTAATTTTATTACTATGTTGTTGTTGGTACATTTGCAGCACGTTTACTTGCCATGACAGCCAATTTAATGTGTGGCTTAAATGCTATTTTAACATTGTTGTTGTTTTATAGTTTAAAAGCTAAAGCATGTGATAAACAAAACCAGCAAACAAATGGTCACCGTTCTCATACTCCTCTACACACTTTATCCACGTTCTGTCGTGTTAGTGAGAAAATCAAGCTTTCCTGCTATAATCTGCTGCTGCTTGTGAGGTCAATTAGCCTTAAGTGAAGGCAAAAACTTTACCTCGCAATTTATATTATGTGTACATATATATGTGCATACATATATAAATTGAAATTTACGCGTATTTATAATTAGACCACAAATGTGAAACTAACAATAAAAAATCAACTAACACTTGGATAACGAGTTTCATTCGTTTTCTTCTCTAATACATATACGCACGCGGGATGTTCATGGAGTAACTTTAACACTTTATCTGGTTGCCATTTTTCGCAAATTCAGATCTTTTTAATTCGTAATTGGTTGTTGTTAGTTTCAGACCTTGCAAATTATTCACAGGACAATATTTAATCAAACAAAGGGATTTAATCGTTAAAACACTCATCTTCAGTTCTTGTGTAAATACGGATGAAAAGAGGTCTGCGCAATTCAGTAGTATGCACAGTAATCAGCTAGTGATGTACGTACGTAAAGCAAAGATGGACACAACATTGTCGAAAATGATGTGTAAAGACTTACATACGCAAGTGCGTTTAAAACTTAACTTTGCACAAAAGTTCCTTTCACGCACTGCTGAATTAGTAAGGAGTTAAAAGATAGCCAGCACTTAATTATTGTTTTAAAAATTTATAGAATTTTAGTTTTTTTTTTTTTATTATTTTGTCAAAATTAATTTTTAATTTCCTTTTTCTTTGAGGCCCGAACGCTGTTTTTGTATAATTTTCCTTTAATTGCTTTTAATTATAGACATTATCTGAATACATATAAGCAGGATATGGGCAATGTGTGTAGTTGCGCACATACTGAAAACATATGTTTTCTTAACTCGACTGTATAGACATACAAGCGTACATTAATTTATTATTTAATTATATATAAGCGGAACATATCAAGCTCTGAAACGGACTTGTTGGCTTATACCGCATTAATGTCTTCCTTTTTTCTTCTTAGTGAACGAAAAGGAGTAAAGGAAAGAAAGATAAAGAGAGAGAAGAGTCTATGGGAATATAAATTGAGAGAAAAACCCGTTTGAAAATATTATCATCAAGTTAACCAAATATTCGTCCACCTTTTTCTCTCTCTCTCTCTCTCTCTCTCTCTCTCCCTATTTTTCTGTCTCGTCAAAATTCTATTTTTCGTCAAAATAACTATTTATTTATATTATTCCAATAAGTTCTTATATTTAAAAAGATAAAGAAATTTTCATTAGTTGACAAAATTCGAACCTATGAACCGAACTATGAAATCCGAACAATGAACCGAATATAGGTGTAAAACAATCAAAACTATTCTTAAAGCCAAACAACAATAAAAGCGGAAAGTTTTCGTTAAAAAATTTAATGTTGGATTGAGACGAATTTCTAATACCCATCATTCCAAACCAAAGGTGAGCACTTCGTGCGTGTGAGTAGTCGAACACGTAAGAATCGCAACTTCGAACACTCAGTGTTCGCGGAGTCAGATCTCAAGCGCGATAGAGTTTACTTTGGTTGTATCTACAGTGAGCCACTCAGTCGGCAAAGGTTCAATACTTACGGGCTGAGTGTGCACCCTCTGGACTGCGGCTACCACTTACCTATGCCTTTGTCTTACACGTCACACTAATATGGGACGTCCGCTGAGTGATTGTTTGTGTTAAAAAAAAAAAGAAAAAAAGTTATTCATGGTAAGTTTCTCAATTAACTGAAGGCAACGTCATCGATGGAAAATATTAATACGAAGCGTGCTATCAGTTTGTGTTGTGGATTCTAAATTCCCGGTTTTGGTTTCTTACTACTACTGCTTGAGACGATGGCAAAGAGGACCGTCCATTCACACTAAATTTGCGGCAAATAACCGATCGTTGCTTAAGGCTGATGCGGGTAAAAGCTAACGATTCTTATTTTTTTTTACTTAGATGATCGTCATAAGTCCTTGTATGTCGGGTCAATACTTGTCGTGGATTCTAAATGGAGGGCTTTCGTTTACTACTATCACAATATGCTAATTAGCTGAAAAGGGATGAGAGAGAGAGAGAGAGCGAGATAGATAGATAGATAGATAGATAGATAGATTGATAGATAGAAGAGAGAGAGAGAGAGAGAGAGAGAGAGAGACAGAGAGAGAGAGAGAGACAGAGAGAGAGAGAGAGAGATGTTTGTACCAAATTTGCTTTTCATATTCAGATTTTCGCTTACTACTGCTGAAAATGACGGCTGACGACGTCCATATTTACACTAAAGTCTTAGATAAGCCTAGTAAATGTTTGTATATTTCGATAACGAGCTGCTATGGTTTATTTATCATAGTTTAAAATCCATTGTCAGCGTGGTGGTAAGGGAACCATGCTTAGACTTTATGCGTGATCATTACATGAAACAGTAAACGCCATATGAGTCGTGTCTCTATAGGAAGTGCTGACTTCCAAACAAAGACTACAGTTTGATGGTGAGATGAGTATACAAATGGACTAAATGACTAAATTCAGTCGCAATTGTTCGCCTTGGCGTATCTGTAACCATTTTAGTGCAACTCTAAAGCGGAATTGTAGATGATACCAAGAGAAAACCGAGTCTAATGCAGGTCATCCAATAAAGAAAGAAACGATGAAAATCTAAAGGTATCCTTGCACTGATAAAAGTACTTCTCAGGCTGCGACCATGTTACTCTTTGCCTACTAAAATCAAAAGCAAATGAAGGAGCGGCACCCTATCATCAAACTAGTGAAGACGTTAAGAATGAGTATGTTTTCAAACAAAGAACGTATTGAAAGACTTGAAAAAGTCCTTTCAAACTGATATAGAGCCGCTTAAGACAAAGTTTTGAAGAAAATATTAAGTCATTATTTGAAATATTAACCCTTTCATTATTACTCTCACTCCGTGGCGCTTTTGTATTAAGAGAGTTAATGAAAAAAAATAAAACCTGGAAAGGTTTTTTATTACATAATAATATTAGTCTTACAAAGCAATTCCGACTCTTCCCCTCAGACCTTAAATTAATTATACTTAGCTTTTTATTAAGTTCATTTTGGTTTTTAAAAACATATTATGTTAATTGTTTGCCCTTTACAAAAACAAAAGTATATACATATGTATATGTATATATATATATATATATATATATATATATATATGCATATATAGATATATATTAAACATGCAACACAAACGATAGCATACAGCGGCAGCAGCAGCTACAATAATGTATTACAAGCATTTAGTCAATAATTGTTTNTAAATTAATTATACTTAGCTTTTTATTAAGTTCATTTTGGTTTTTAAAAACATATTATGTTAATTGTTTGCCCTTTACAAAAACAAAAGTATATATATATATATATATATATATATATATATATATATATATATATATATATATATATATATGCATGTATAGATATATATTAAACATGCAACACAAACGATAGCATACAGCGGCAGCAGCAGCTACAATAATGTATTACAAGCATTTAGTCAATAATTGTTTATACATCCATGTGTACGGGCATGAGTGTCTACTAGCACATGCTATATATTTTCAAAAAGCATAATAAACCGTAATAATAATACTAGTCGTTGTAGTTGTCGTTGTCGTTATTGTTTTTGTTGTTTTATGTTATATATCGTACAAATAATAGCACACAAGTTTGTCACTTAAGTTGACTAATTAAAATGAACAATACAAAATTAATTACCGCACACATATTAACATGTGTAGATGTGTTTGGGAGTGAATGCGCGTTCTTTCGTTTAAATGTGTGTGTGTGTGTGTGTGTGTGTGTGTGTGTGTGTGTGTGTTCTAATACTATTCATGGTACTTACACTGCAATGTAGTGTCTACAGAGCCATCATTATAATAGCAACAACATCAAACAACATACTTTGGCAATGAAAGTAATGAAGCGCCAAAATAATAATGTTACATTACACTACCAACTACACCACTACCAACTACCACGATGATGACAATGACGATGATGTCACTCATACATAAGTATGGCAACAATTCGAAAACAAAAAAGTCATCACACAACAGACCAAAGAAACAACGAGAGAGAGTTTAATAGAGAGAAACCCTTAAAAAAAAAAAAAAAATGCTTAAAGGGAACTAGAGCTGCACTTATGTGTTGACGTGTTCGGTTCTCGTACGTAACAAAGCAAATTCACATATACGTACAATAGGTTGTTGCATGTTATTTTAAAAAGTGGCAATTATAAACAATTTTTAGTAGCATCGTAATGCTAGTGTTGTTTCACGTCAACAATAAATGAACCATAGTTTTGTCATAGTCAAGCAAGACGGAAAGAGTTTCGCTTATGTTTGCATATATCATATCGTGCCGCATTTACAGTATTTTTCCTCTAACAGCTTCACGATGCGGCAAACTTAGCTCTCCACTGTGTGAAATAAAATATTATTTGTAAGTTAATTTCCTGCACTATTGTCGCAGGGCAGAGCTCAAGAGCGTTAGATAAAAATATTCCTAATTCTGAAATTACTCTGTTACTCTGTTCGTTTCTTTCTTACCACCACTTTCGCGAAAAAACTTTACACATTTGTCTTGATCTTGAACTCTGTCGCACCTTCATGCTATCTATAATTTTGCGGAACCGCGAACAATAATTTTCCTCAGCAGTGAATATATCGAATTACACACTATTTGCCTGAAGCGCATGCTTTCCTGTTTAACGGCAAAAGCCTGCCATTAATATGACAGACGACTCTTTCAGACTCTTTCTTATTACGACTGGCCTCGATCGATAATTTATAGCAGATTTTGAACAGCACTTTCTTTTTTGAGACGACAACCTAAAGCAAGTCCGTCTGTGGAAAATCTAGAAGCAGATGGCGTCGAATAACACATGACGGTAAACAACATTTTGAATATTCAAATGCTCTCTCTCTCTCTCTCTCTCTCTGTCTATCTATCTATCTAACTATCTATCTATCTAACTATCTATGTCTCTCTCTCGTTCACAGTCCTTCTCGATTCCTCTGTGCCTGTGTCTAACGCTCTTCCTTCCCCCTCCCATCCACATCTCTCAAGCGCGATACTTCTATCGAAAAATCTTTTATATTTCCATCCCATCCAACCTACGAACCGTATTAGATATACATTTTAAAGAAGAGGTCGCACAGATCCCTAAAGATTCAGAAATATAGAAATAAATTCTGGATACCAGAGTTGCCCTTCCTCCCCATATATATCTCTTCTAGTTCCTACGATGGTTTTATATTTAGTCTAGTGCTACTATAATACTATTAATGTTAAAAAAATGTGCAGTGAGCGGTATAGTAATTGTTTAATTCTTGAACGTTACAATGTTCAGTTACTTGTGTCGTTTCTTAAATGAGTTCACTTCATGTCTGGAAAAGTTTCGTTCAAAATAATTGTCTTTTTTTTTTCTTTTCGTTTTTTAGTATGTTTTAGGCGAGAAGTGCTGTATTTGCCTGAAGGTAGTAAACTGTTTAAAACGGTTAAAGAGTGTGACGTGAACTATTGTTTGTTTTTCAATCCCAAATGTTATTAGTGTTTATTGTGCCGCTTTGCTGGTTGATTATCAATGATACCTTGTATTATAGTACAAAAGTTTTAGACTCTACTCATTCATTGGAATTCATTTAATAGGACTACAGCGTCGAATTGAAAACTTTGCCCGTCGCATGAGACTTACAACACAATTTTCCATTGAGCAAGCAGTAAATATTTATTTATCATAATAAAAATTATTTATCCTTAATATATGAAGTCGATAATAAAAAATTAAAATATAATTTCGATTATATTTTAATAAAATATTAAAATATTAAATTTATTTATTATTATTATTATTATTATTATTTATTGTAAATCGAAAAGATTACGAAAGGGATACTTGAAGAAGATAAAAACAAGAAAGACTGCCATCGAATAATCGAGAAGAGTAGTAAATGGCATTTGAAACCTTAATGCGTCAAAGCAAAGCAAATAATATGCTTTTTCGTACAGACTAATGGAAATTACTTACCTTTCACTTGAAGAGAAAAAATTTGCAATTTCTAAAAATTGTTAATGTAAAGCAATTTTAAGATAATAGGAAATGATGATTAGGAAATGATGCCTTTAGGCAGCGTAATAGATGATTTTTTTGATTCTATTCGATTTTTCACATTTTGGAAGAATTATTGTAACGAATCGTAAAACTACTATGAGTTCAATTAAAGAAACTAAAAATTGTTCTAATAACAAGTAAAAACACTGTAATAGGTCACTGGCCACCATTAATCAACCTACACCACCCTACAGTTCTTCATGTTAATTTTAAAAATAAGGAGTTTATACCGGAAATAGTCGACAAGCTCCAATCGGAACCATTTGTCCATACCTTTTGTCCTTGGACCAAAATACGTCAGTATATCAAATTGCATGAAAATATCCTAAAAACTGCAGGCTGTTGAATGGGCTCAAAACAACAAGACGGAGAGGCGGAGAGACAAGCTTAGATCGATTTAAAAACCAATTTTGAATCGATCGATATAATAAAAGGTGGCTCTATCTCAAGTCCATTGGGATGCTGCATACATTATCGCAAACTTAATAGCACAAGTGATGTAGCGCAGAAAAATAAGAGTAAAACGTAATAGAAAATAACAAACTTTTAAATATCATTAAAAAAAACTTTCCTCAACTAATCCGAAAAGCCTTCAGAAACCATTTCTGCTTTAGTGTACTATCAAGGCCACGATAAGCTAGCAAAGCAAATAATAGCTAAAGCAAGAAAGTGTAAAATGCTTTCCCCCTAAATAAATTTCGTCAGTTATTCTAAGATTTAGTCAAAAGATGTTTTCATTCAATCATTTCAAGGATTTTTGAGTCAACCTTTAGTTCTGCTATACTATAGCTTAACATAATTTTATAAAAGGCTTTGAAAGGCTTTCTATTATTTGTTCTGACTCTATTATTGTCATTAAAAAACTGTTCATTGTACTTTTGTTAGACTTAATTGTGTAACTTTTCCGATATAGTCACTAAAACCTCACATGCGTAGCAACAACGTTAGAAAAGTTAGCAACTTTGTCAGTCATAAATAATATTCTTACTCAAATTCAATGCAGATTCAAGATTTAACCGTTTACTAATTAGCTTACGAGCCTATTATAATACAAGCAAGGAAATTATATTCGTTCTCGATCGAATCTTTTATACCCAGCACAGTTACCTTGAGGAAGACAAAAAGTTTTAGAACTAGATTTTCATGCTCTACAATATAAAGGGGGCGCAGTTGATTTTTTCTAATTTCAAGGCAACAATTTTTATTGCATTGCGGTGTGGGCGTTGTAGGTGTGTCCTTTGAAAAGTTTATGTCACTTTAAATTCCTTTTGCAAATTTGTGGGCGATGTAATCGTTTTCGCTAATGCGAGAATATTTACCACAGATAGTATTCAGTTAGGAAGACGGACAGATGAACAAATGGACATCCTTAGATGCATTCGAAATTTGAAACTGGTCGAGAATTTATATGCGTTAGAAAGGTATTAAGCAAAAAAAGTTAAATTTTGATACACTATAATATTGGATAGGCGTGGTTAATTGTTCCAATTTTCGTACAGGTACTAGAGCATTGCCCATAGAACATACGTTTCAATTTTTGTAAATTTATCACCTGTAGCTTATGAGCAATGTTAAGAAAAGCAAATTTTTATTCCTTTTGAAAAACAGAGATGCTCTCAACCTACGTAGCATTGTAGGCGTGTTCTTCGACCGATTTCGCCCATTTTCGATACTACCCTGCGTGCAAGAACTTCCAATGTTTATGCCACATTTTAATCCCGATGGCTTCATTTTTGTGCCCAGAAAAACGTTTAAAACTCACATTGAACAGATGGACAGACGGGCATGCTTAGATCGATTTAGAATTTGATGCTGATCAAGAATATATATGGTTTGTGAGGCCTCTGAAGCTTAGTAATTCGCGTTGCAAACGTTTTGACAAATTGAATATACCATCGGGGATGGGTACAACAATGTGTCACTAAAGTCATTTTGCGTAAACTGCAACTAATTTTGTATTTTAACACGCAATATATGCAACAAAAGTACAACTTGTGTACCAGAAATCGTAACTGGATCTTTTCGGGCAGAATGATCAAAACAACTATAAATCACAAGACCATGCGATCAAATGGCGAATTTTTTGTACATTTCTTTCTATTACTTAACTATAAGTGTATTTTAGTAACGATGACACACCCAACGTAAAATATCATCTCAGCTTTGAAAGCAATCAAAGCTAAATTTCTTTCTTTCTTTCAACTTATTTAAGCATAAGACATGCAACATAAGGTGGACGTAGAGACGGATAAGAGCACAGTAATTGAAAATTTCACACTAATGTATTTCACGTAATGTCATGTAATGTGTGTATTGCTGTATACGAATGGAAAATATTAGTTACGACATTAGAGTACGCTTACGTCCTTCATCATTTCATAGTGAATGTAAAGAATCTCCGAAGAAATGAATAACTTAATGAATTTCTTCTTGAACTCGCTGAACCCTTTCATTAGACAAATAGGTGATATTTATTGATTTTTTGTATCATTTAAGGTTTTGCGTTGTTTTGTCTGTTCAGCGACTGAAAATGAATTTTGTTTAATTTGTTTATTTACGACTACTTTGTAATAATTAATTCAAACACGCAGTTATATTAATATTCATAATATCTTTTTTATAATTCATTTAACAATAATTACACAAGCTGTCGTTCCTCTTAATATTTTTCCTTCGCAGTCTTGTCGTTATCGCTTTTTACGCCATTAGAAAATGTATTTTTAATTGTAGCGGAAATAAAATATGTGACCGATGAGGAAACTTCGAATGAATGAATAGCTCACCAAGCATTACACTAAGGATGGTTCTTCGAGGAATTGCCGTAAATAACAGAAAAAAATAAAAACACTGACATTATTATGACTTCGTACATGGGCTACAATATAATAAACAACAATAATCATAAAGATGAAGTAATTAGCTATTATCGATAATTACGATAATAATAATAATAATAATAATAATAATAATAATAATAATAACATTAGTTACGATGAAATGAAGGGCGATAATTGAGTATAGGTGGTAAAATAGACAGAATGCGTTTTCAAGATAGAAGACAAAGTCCTTAAATGAAACAATACGTTAAAGTAATTACGAGAAGCATGAATAAATAAATGCGAGGGCAAAGTGGAAAGTTCTTGGCTAGCAAATGAAAGTGGACTTGTCGATTCGGTGCGTATTCAGGATTTCTTTTAGGACCAACGGCACTTATTCTACACCTTCTCGCTGAGCTTGACGTTAAACGGTCCGCTAGAGCCTTATATACCATATATTTCGCACTATAAGACGCACGAGACGATAAGATGCACTTCAAATTTATAAAATGAAATATATTTTAAAGTTACTTTCGGATCAAAGTTTTTGTTCGTTGTTAACATAACTCGTACTGGCAATATTTAGTTCATCTTTCCTCTCCGTACTATTCTAGCAATATTTAATTCATATTCATTCACTCTCAGTACTATCGCTAGTCTCGCTAATGTTCCCGTTCATATTATTTTCTTCTGAACTATTGTTGTCCTAGTCCACGTACCTCAAATTCAGAGCCAGTCTATTGAAAATATATTTTAATGTTACCTTCTTCGTTTCTATGTAGGAAGGTACGTCTTACAGACCGAAAAATACGGTATACGAAAAATACGATCTAAATCTCTCTTTAGATATGAGAGTAGCTGGAAATGAAAGGCTATCGAATAAGAGACTCTTCTCGAATTTCCAAAAATTTTTTCCTCTTTCCTTGTGGAAACCACATCTCATTTTCATAAGCATTCGAATGCTAATGTTACAAAGTTTTTAAAAGAAAAATCAGTATTGCCTAACAAATACTTGTCGCTGATTTCTTCTCCTTTCCAGTACTCCCAAAACAATTTTTGTTCGCACCATGTGTCTCGTTTTCAAGCAAAGCTTCATAATTCAATTTTTCCCTACCACAAAGAGAGTTGTCATAAATCCACATTGGCTGACTGGGTTTATATCTTCACTAAAAAGCGCATCTCTCCGTCTTTGCTAAACTATATTTTACCGCGAAATAAAAAAAAACATCCATATAAAGGGAATACTAGAGTTTTCTGTATAAGCGATCCTAGTTATCCCGCAGCCTTCAAATCCATACTTTGGTAATTTATTTACAAAATATATAAAATAAGTAAATAAAGTGAATATATATACATATATATATATATTATGGTCAGCAACTTACAAAGCTGTATTTTTGTTAGGCATTGTGTGCGCATAGTTGTTGAACGGGTGTAGGTTATGAATGCCTTTTACTAATTGCCGACAAAAACGAACACTACAGTTATTTTGTATACTTTAGAGGACATCAAAAAATGTTCGCAAAAGCGCACCTCTTTGCAATATGTTCGCTTTATCATCACGTACTCCATGCACCATGAAGTTAAGACTCTCAATTAATTATAAAAAATTTCATAATAATAAGCACACGCTAGATTTTTGGTTCTTTTGAAGGACAAAGGCCGTGTATGAAACTATAAAAAAAAAGTTGACAGCTATTCGTTAGACACAAATGTTAGGATGAATAGTCGCAATACATTTTTTTTCGCTGTGTGTTCTTCTAAATAAAACACATGACGTGATTTTTGGTTTACTACATCAATCAATAATTCGCGGGACTAAGTAAGGAACACATTTATTTTTTTTGCAAAATGCGAGTTTATTCGTAAACAAATTCTCCCTCCCTGTCCATCCCTAACGTAGAGCGATTCATTAGGATCTTAAAAATATAAACTTCCGGTCCAGCAATGACATCATTATTAGGTCCACATTTTCTTCGTGGGGCAAGCATATAAAAACTGTTACGGTTCAAAGGCATAGGATATGTCAGGCGGGCTCAATTCTTATAATTTTTCCAGCGCTTCCACTGTAAATAAACGAGCTACCCATTTGGAGAATAGCTTTTTCATGCCCCACGTTTACGCAAAGTAGTGAATACACCGTCTTTCGATGTCTTTTTTACGTCAGTCATCTGCTGGAGTTTTAGCTTTCGAGACTAATTTTGAAGTTTTTTTTTTCAAGTTTTCTGGTGGAACCATCACCTTCGCACGTCCACTTTATTCAGCAACAATGGTGTTCGTACGACTTCGTGAAAAAAAAAGCAGCGAATAAAGTTTGCCGCTTATGCAGCATATTTAACGTTTCCGGATATTTATCTGCCATGTCATGATTTTAAAAAAGTTTAATCTCGTCGGCGCTGCAATTTTCCTCTATTTTTGCTGAGATTAGTTTTGGCATTTGCACGAATTGTTGTTTCGATGTCTAAAACTATCAGCTTCCGTTCTTTTTTGCACGGCACTATACATGCTTCAACAAGTTCCGTTAATTATCATTTTTTCTTTTTTATAAAATTTGCAAGTCGAGCTCACAATGAACGCGCATCAATAAGGTACAGTATCGCAGGGAGTGAGATTCATGAATAAACTTATATTTTAGCTTTCAAATGTTTCTCTGAAAAGATGGATTTTTATAACATATTTTGGGCAAAAAAATGCACTCACGGAAGACTCCCATTCCCGAATTTATTCAAAAACTGAAGCCGAAAGCCTCCGACGACTAACTTACCTTTTTTTAAGCCTAAACGTATTGGTAATAAGATCGGTCAACCAGGTAACGTATGTAGCCAAAAGAGCTTATAAACGTTTCTGCAAAATAGGTGGAAGAGGTCGTGAACTTGAGAGAAGAGTTACATTTTATCATTGCTTTTATATGTTAATACCTAAAAATGAAGTAAAATTTACGAATATACTGAGAAAGATGGATTCAGTACGTCTGTACTTACTATCTATGTATACATCCCCGTCATTAACAGGTGAGGCAAAAATATATTTTGCCTTAATTTACGATCAATTAAGATTCCATAGCATGTGAAGCATAATTTGGTCTTTTCAGATTTCGTTTCAATCTCTAATCAAGTCGCTTGTATTGATCTCTTTTAATACGTTAAGAAAACATTTACTAATTAAATATGAATTAATCTGTAAAAATTATTGCTTTCTATTGCATTGGCGCCATAACATTCAACAGCGTACCGCTGCAATATGAATATGCATATAAATATGTATAATGTTATAAGTAATGGCGCTCTGGCGCTCGATTCATTCTGCATATGTTTCGTTACACATATAATTATTATTAAAGCTTCTCCTTAAGTACTTTTCATATTGCAGCACATAAGCATGCACGTATATACAAATGTATACGAATATATCTACGTTTGCGCGTACGATTGTATGGGGATGTGTGTGTGTGTGTGTGTATGTGTACATTTCACAGCAAAATTATATTCATGTTTTATTATCACAACTAGTATTTTTCAATAATTATTAAGGCAATTAAATAACATACATGCATACAACACCACTGACACCACCACTATCACCGCATAACTACCACACTCTTGGTTGCTTGGCTTGTAGCTTAAAGTCTCTTTTGGTCACCATTGTATGCATGTACGTATGTGTGAATGCGATTGTGTTTCATACACAATTCATTATAAATTGTGTGCTTGTGTGTGGTGCAAGCATAATAATTCATATGGCTAAATACATTTTTAATTATGATTTGTAATAATAACGAAAAAAGAGCAAAAAAAAAAAAAAAAAAAAAAAAAAAAAAAAAAAAAAAAAAAAAATGTGAAAAACGAAAATGAAAATATGATAAAAAAGAAAACGAAAGAAACCCAAAGTTATAATTATCCCTAATGCTCTTTTTAACTTTCAATTCTTTTTTTTTTTTGGGTTTGAAAAAATTTTTTCAAA